>JAOWAN010033059.1:0-17902 GCA_028566635.1 Lobelia cardinalis | reverse complement strand
CTTGAAAAATACAAAGCTAGACTAGTAGCTTTGGGATATGATCAGGTAGAAGGCATAGATTTCTTTGAAACATTTGCCCCTGTAGCTAAAATGACCACAGTTAGGGTCTTTCTTGCATTGGCTGCTATCAAAGGGTGGTTTGTTGTGCAAATGGATGTCACCAATGCCTTCTTACATGGAGATTTGGATGAAGAGGTTTACATGAAATTACCCCAGGGCTATCACACTTATGTGAATTCTTAATCAGGGCAACCCCTTGTCTGCAAGCTTACAAAATCTCTGTATGGGTTGAAGCAAGCCCCTAGACAGTGGTTTCATAAATTACAAACTGCTCTACTAGAGTTTGGGATGCTCCAATCCCAAAATGATCATACTCTGTTTACCTATGTCTCTGGCTCCTCATTTCTTACTGTATTGGTCTATGTTGATGACCTACTCATTGCAGGAGATGACTCTTCTTTAATATTCCAGTTTAAAACCTTCCTGCACTCTAAGTTCTTGATCAAAGACCTTGGTCAATTAAAATACTTTCTAGGAATTGAACTTGCTAGGAACTCCACAGGCATTTATATGCACCAGAGAAAATATACCTTGGATTTGATCTCAGACACCAATCTCATGGATGCTACACCATCTCAAATACCCATTGCTCAACATCATGGATTAACAGCTGAGAATGGGGAAGTACTATCTGATCCTAATTCGTACAGAAGACTTATTGGCAGACTCATCTACCTCACAATCTTCAGACCAGACATCTCTTATGCTGTTCACATCTTCTCCCAATTCATGGTGACTCCAAGGAAACCTCATTATCAGGTTGACTTGAAGCAAATCAAGTATCTAAAAGGTTCTATTGGTCAAGGTATTTTCTTTTCATCTACTTCTGAGCTCAAACTTACTGCCTACTATGATGCTGATTGGGCATCCTGCCCTACCACAAGAAGGTCTCTCTCAGGCTACTGTGTGCTTCTTGGATCCTCCTTAATTTCATGGAAATCCAAGAAGCAGCATACTGTATCCATATCTTCCTCTGAAGCTGAATACAGGTCAATGGCCAATGCAGTTTGTGAGGTCACTTGGCTCCTGTCATTACTAAAGGACTTTGGCATTTCCAATCTTACACCAGTTCCCCTTCACTGTGACAACAAAGCTGCTTTGCATTTGGCCTCTAATCCAGTGTTTCATGAAAGGTCCAAACACATTGAGATAGACTGTCATGTTGTCAGAGACAAACTCCTGTCAGGCATGATTACTACATTTCATGTCCCTTCAGGTGATCAAGTAGCAGACTTACTCACCAAGGCATTGTCCTCTACCCAACTGAATTATCTTCTCAGCAAACTGAGAGCATTCAATCTGTTTACATGCTCCAGTTTGAGGGGGGATGTTGGAGAAACAGAAGACTCAACAGAAGACTCAACAGAAGACTTGGTACAGAAGACTTACCACAGACGACTTCCTCACAGAAGACTTCCTCCAGTACAGAAGATTTACCACAGAAGACTTCCTCACAGAAGACTTCCTCCGGTACAGAAGACTTACCACAGAAGACTTATCTAAACCAGAAGACTTCCAGTCCAAGGGTGTTAAGTGTCTGTCTGTTATGAGAGAGTTAGTCGGTTATAAGTTAGTTAGATGACAGCTATATGATAGCTGCAATCTAACTGTCATTCCTTTATATAGTGGACAACGAACAAACCTCAACTGCTATTCGTGTAATGTTTCATTGATTAGTAAATCAAATATTTCTCTCTCTAAATTTGTCTTCTCTTGAATACCAAATTATCACCCACCCAGTCCCACCCACCCATGCATTTGTTTCATATCATCGATCGGCCTGCATATTTAGAGAAATAATCAACACTTTTTGCTTACGTTTACTAAACGTACGTTTGGACTAAAACTAATTAATACACCCGTTCGTTCCCAAATTGGGACAAGAAAAACTATTCAAAAATTATAAATGGAACGATAGAGAGAGTGACAGCCAATATTGGCATACTAGCTAGTAAATGAATGAAACATGAAATTAACAACAGCTAGAGTTTCTTTTCCCTGGCCTCTTAATTCATTTGAAATATAAAACTCAAAAGAAATAATGAAGGTTTTAATTAAACAATTGTTTTTTTTTGGGGGAAAGGGATCGAACCTGATATCTTACATATTGTAAAGCTGCAGCTCTATCACTGAGCCACCCCTTAATTCCCAATTAAACAATTGTTGACTCAAATTTCGCTTAATTAATATTTACATCATACTCTTATGAAAATTCGTCAAAAGGTGATCAAAATTTTTTAAATCGTCCTTAAATCACGAACCCTTGCATCTTTTAGTATTGCTTTCGTTTTATTTTGACTATTCATAATAATAGTGATATTTTGGGTTTAATTTTAAGTGTATTTTAAGTGGGTATTATTTACAAGTTGTATGTGAGAGAAAAATGTCGCTTTTAAAATAAAACCAATGATTGTGTCATTTGTGATATCATGATCACTTTGTTCGTATGTTTGTTTGATGCAAAACGAAATACTCCACCCAATTAAAACTACATAAAAATTGCTCTATATTGACTAAACAACTAAAAATGTACATAAAAGAAAGAGACAAAACAGCACACAGAAAAGGCAGTTTATATACCAAGCGTCTAAGCTCAGATGTTATAAGCGCCCATTTTTTCTATAAATGTATATTAAAATTAAAAATTATGTATATAATATAAATATAAAATGCACATAAGATTATTATTATCTTTATAATTATTACGTGCATTTTATATTTATATTATATATATTATTCATAATTTTTATATACATTTAGAGAAAAAATTGGACACTCCTAACACCGAGTTCCACAGAAAAGGGGCATTTCTTTGTTTCATCAATCTGGAATTAATCTCTCTGAATTTTAGCTAGCTAGCTTCAAGCTTTGCTGTAATGACCAACAATGGACATCAATGCATTCCTCACTCTCTTCATTCTCCGCCCACCTTGAAACTTCCTCGAAACCCCATCCCGTACCCCAAAGCACAGCGTCGATGAAGAAGAAGTACCCGAATTGCGCGCCGCGTGTACCTGATCGTGACCCACGACTTTGTCCCCCTCCTCCTCGTACATTGCGAACGGCACCGCCTGTCTCGACCGCTTAACCAAGGGCCAATTCATGGGCGTAGACGGAGACGAATACGACCCCGACGAACCGGACGACGAAGACCAGGAAAACGACGGGGACACGTGGGACGACTTCCTGCCGGAAAAAATGGCACGGAGAAAGCTGGATTTGGATCGCTTGAGGTCACGGTGTACGGATTTGTCTCGAGAGAGATAAGAAGGGGGAGGGGTGAGGGGAGGGAGAGAAGCATCGGAGGATGGGTGCTTAGGGGTACCTGGCTGGGACTCCCAAGTGAAGGGCACTGAGCCAGACGCGCCGCCGTAGTACAAGATCCTGAAGGAGGGTTCCACCGACATTATTTGCTTTGACAGAAGCTTGTTGCTGCAGGCGCCAGAGAAGAGCTTGTCCTGATCATCATCATCATCCTGCTGCCGCTCCTGCTTCTGGTTCTGATCATCATCAATTTCATGGAGGAAGAAATGGGTGGGATTATCTTTGCCACCCCCACGCTTCAACATTTCTTTAAGATGTGGGGGATTCAGTAGCTAGTTCGGTAGGGATGGGAATGGTATGGGATTGAAGGTGGTAGCTAGGCAGTTGGGGCTGGAGAGGGCGAGAGAGATTTGTCTAGCTAGCTATGAGGGTGTCCTTTTTTATTTCTTTCTTTATATAGAACTCCACTGCCTACTCCCTAAAAATATTTTGAGATTTTCTGCATTAAATGTTGTATTATTTGTTATGACATTATTTTTAAGGATAAAATGTATTTTAAAATTTAAAATTTTTTAAATTTTTATTTCTTTTTTTAAATTATTAGAATTAAATTTTAGATAAATATCATTAAAATAACACATTATTTAGCATAGAAGATGTAGGCTCTAGAAAAAATTATTCTAGGGGCCCACACTAATTAAGTGGATATTCTAAAGTTACTAAATTTAAAAAATTTTCACTTTTCACTTATGATTTAAACTTTTTAAATTGTAATTTGAACTAGTATACTTATTAAAACTTTTATCTTTCTAAATTTGTTTAATTTATTTTTTCAATAAGTACAAAACTTCAAGAAAATAATATAAATTGATATATTTTAGACATAAGTAAAGAATTTAATTAAGTTTTGGTTCAATAAGTTGATTCTTGATAATATAATATGATATTTTATAATATTTAAAATAAAAAAATTGTAAAACTTATAGATAGTTAAAATTCGTATATCCTGTCATATTAAGTGTTAACGACATTTAATGCTTAATTGATACTCCTTTCGTTCTACAACAGTAAATTTTTATGATGAAGCATAAAAATAAATATTTATTTAAATATCTTTTATTATTTTATTTTTGTACTTCAATTAATACTCTATAATTAAAATTCTAGTATTCAAATTCTTCCATCATTAATGATTTGAGAGTAAAAGATAATTTAAAAAATAGACTATAAATTTATAAAAATATAATTATTTTTAAACAATTTATAACTTCTAAGAGGGGGAAGTATATAACAATTTATAACTTCTAAAAGGGGGGAGTATATAACAATTTATAATTATTTTTAAACAATTTATAAAATAACATTATATATATATATAAGGGGGGAGTATATAATACAATAAACAAAAGTACTATATATTTGGAGTTTGAGGGAAGTCATGGAACCCCCTCAATTTTCAAAATCTGTATGTTAGATTATAATTAGGGAGATTAAGAAAATGTAAAATTGAACCACCTGATTCTTCATCGATTGGATAAAATTCGAATTAATGTATTAGTTTAATTTTGATTTTAATTCTAATAAAATTGAGAATATTAAATTAATATTTTACTTTAATCATAATATTACACTTTTAAAATTAAATCAAATCAAGGTTATATTAGTCCTATATATTTAATTTTTTTGTACTTAATTAATTACTTTTATATATTTATATTGTTAATGCATTTATATTTTATAATATTGAGTATTCAATTTATATGACTTTTCATTTTTTTCAGTTTACTTTCATTTTATTCATTCAATATTCATAATATAAATTATGTTTACTTTAATTTTATAAATTTAATCATAAAGTTTTTTTTTTTAAGAAAACATTCTTTCTTTTTCAAAATTGAAAGTTCATTCAAAATCGAACCGTAAATACAAAATCAAATAAGCGATTTTTTATGTTGTTGGATTGGTTTAAGTTTTAAAAATAATAAAATCGAAGTTTTCGTTTGATTTTAATTTTAATTTTAATCGAAAGTGACCAAAATCAATCGGAACCGAATCATGACTACCCTTAGTATTGATCCCTAAATGTTTTTTAAAAAAAATATTACATATATATAGGGTCTTATTCTGCTACAAATTATAAATATCGTACAAATATACGAACCAGTTGTATCTCAGTATATTTTTGTTGCATCTTAGCCATATTTTTGTTGTATCGTAAAAATTAACTAAGATACAAAGATACAACAAAAATATAATAAAATACAATAGAGTCTTATTAAGATACAATAAAAATGTTCTAAGATACAACTGGTTCGTATGTTTGTACGATATTTGTGATTTGTATCTAATCATTTTCATATATATATATATATATATATATATATAAAGAATTACCACCAAACTCTAGTTATGTGGCTTTGGAAGGATTCAGGAAATTGGGTACTGTAGTCGGTCGCATTTTCTTGGCGCATTTTTAACATTTTTGGCGTTTACATATATTGCAAACAAAATTAGTTGAGAAATCACAGATAATTAATGATCACTGCCTGCCTGTGCTTGTGGTCCTTGATGAGGGTCATAACTCTCTTGGAAAAGCCGTTTTCACTTTTCATACTTTTTGGTCAGACATAATTTCCTCCTCCTTCCAAAGATGTAAAGTATCAATTGTTATATGGAGTGCCTAGGCACTTTTAGTTTATGAAGTGTCTTAATGCACATAAACGTTATAAAATATACACATAATATAATTATAACATCCATAATATAATTAGTAATGTACATAAAAATTTATATGTGCATAATTTATAACTGTTATGTGTATTAGGACACTCCTAACATGGAGTGCCTAGACACTCCGTATAATTTTCGGTAAAGTAGATGACCAAAGATAAATTATGATACCACCATCGGTTACAATAAATCTGCAAACGATCCTCTTGAGATGTTTATAGTGACACTCAAACAAACTCGTTTGGGTACAAATAAATATTGCAAATAATTATTAAAAATTGTAAATTGTTCTTTTTTGTTGCCAATCGGGTTTGAGATGTAATCTCAAAATTAGATCAAAGTTGCTACTTGTCTGATAATCACATTGATAGTTTCAATAGTTCACATAAATCGTTTTTGGAGGATTTCACCGGTTACTAATCTGTTATCGGTATAGTAGGATCCCTCGGCCATTCCACTAGTGATTTGGCTTCGTCCTAGAAACTACAGCTTCCGCCTCGCCTAAACCTTGACTACGCATATACGAGGAGACGTATTGACACTTACACTCATATCGAGAATAAGCAAATCTTGCAAATAATAAAAGTTACATATGACAATCCCATATCCAATCACTAAATAAAGTCCCTGCCTACTTAATTTGCAGTTGAATGATTTCCAGGGACTCGTGTAGAGTAGAATCATTGTATTCTAAACGTCAATCCCATATATAGTAATTATGAAAAGAAACCGTTTATTCCAGGAGTATGACAAATAGTTAATGTCAAGACATGCACGTAACTTTTCAAAGTTACAACCAGCCATAACAATATGAAAATCGGCTCATTTTCATTACACTTCTCTCTAATTTTATTAAATGCATACTTAGATGAATGATATACGTAATCAATGAACCTAATTATACCAAATATTAAAAATTTGGTATATTTATATGGTGTCCAAATATTCTAAAAATTCTCAACGACATAAAAGAAAAATTAGAAAAATTCAAAAATAAAATAAAATTAGAAACAGTACATTGACGTTTTCGGCCCCTAATTAAATGACCTCCGATCGATAACCAAAATTTAATGTGCATCAGCACTCCTCATGAGTCCGATTCTTTGAGCCGTTCTGCAAGTCTCGTGTGAATTTGAAGACGTCATTTCGAAACTGTGACTTTTTTCAACTGAACTGCATAACTACGATTATGAATCTTGTTTTTTTTTTTTTTCTTTTATTCTTTTGCTTATGCTTGGCGGTCGTAATTTTTTTTTTTTTAAGTTACAAATGTTCAACGATTTAAATACATAGGCAGGAGTAATTAGAATGAATTGGAAGTACACTTGGAAATTCAAGGTTGTCGACACCATTAAACAAGTAAAACAGTTCAAATGATAGAGAGAAATACTTCATTGATGTCGTATCCAAATACTAGAATTTGAAGTTACTATCTTAAAAGCAATAACGAATCAGGCCATAGCTATTAGCAATTGCATAGGGGAAGGAGGTCAATCATTGTTTAGGTAGTCAAACTGAAAATCCCATTCACTGCCTAAACAATTACTCCTTGTTGCGATATGGGCAATGGTTGGGTCTTTCAGTCACCAAAATTATTGCCGATTAATAAATCAACAAAACTAGTAGTAGTACAATAATTTGGTACCAGATTTCATGTTCCAGCTTACATAGCACACGTGCAGCATTACAGCATATGCTCCACTGATTCATGTGCGAGAGAACAATTTCTTATGACCATATATATATTAACCCGTATTTTCTTGTGAAAAAGAGATTGCACTGCTGCGGCTTCCTTATTGCAGGACACGTCACAGTGTGCGAGTACAAAACATTTTTACATGTCATTTTATATCAACCGAATACTACTTTCTTCGTTTCGAAATAATCTGAGTGTCAAAATAACAAAACTTATCATGAGTCATGACCATATATAATGGTTTCTATGGCCAATGTGTCATAAGGTCACATGTATAGGAGTAATTAGTTAACATTGGTGCACGGTCGTAAAAGCTTTCGAAGCATAAGTTATCATTTATTGACCAGATATAAATAAAGAATTTAAATGCTTTGGAAAATCTTGTTCCTATGATAGTACTTAGTACTTGACAAAAGTGTAAATTTTTTGAACAAATCTGCAAGGTTCTTTCCGGATTCTAATTAATGATGTGTTTAATTGGAGAGTACGTAAATTAGAAGGTGAAAAATTGAACGAGTGTATTCCTTTTCAATTGTTTGGTAGACGTGAAAATGATCAGAGGATGAAAAAAGTGGAGGAAAATGAAAATATTTCCACGCAAAATGTAATGAACTAGTATGATCCATTTCTTCCACCGATATGGAAAAAAAAAAATTCCCCACAAAATTAGAGCAAAAATGAAAGGGAAAAGCGAAAGTAATAATTAACAAATTTAAAAAATCTTTTTATACTCTTTTATATCATATATATCAAATAAGTGAAAATAAAATTTTTTATTTTCCCTTATTCAATGAAATAATAGGAGTGAAAAGCATTTTTCATCTCCTGATCAATTTGAAATTTGAACACGTTTATTTTCCATTTCTCTTATATATTTTTCACGCCTTCAATCAAACTAACCATAAAGAAGATAGATGCAGGGAGTTTTGAAGTTAATCAAAAGTTTTATGCAGGGAGTTTTGAAGTTACATAATCAAAAGTAAATTATATCACCCACTAATAATTATATAATTAACCACAGTCAAACCAAGCAGGGGATTGAATATGGCGTTATTTATTAAATTAGTTAATTTTATGTTATAATTAAAGTAAAAACCCAAGTAGGCTGGTTTTTAGCAGGTTTTTTTAGATTTTATTTTTTTCTCTTTCATTAATTCTCTAATTTTTTATTTACTTCGCTTACTTTTTATTTTAATTATTATAAAAAATTTAATCAAAAAATCCTACATACAAACACACCCTACTAAACAAAACGAAATTTCATCTCCGATCCACCCGTTGGGTTGTCAAAACGAAATTTTTTTCTCCCGTAGAGTTTCGCCCCCACCTCAAAATATTTCTGGCTCCGCCTCTAAGCGGGAGAGTCTCCCAGCGAAAATTTTCTACATACGGTGAGACTCGAACTCGAAATCGCTTACCATTTGGACCAACCCCGTTGGTGATCGATTACTATACTCAAGACTCCCCCCGTTCCACAATAGTGGTCCTTTTAAACTTATGCATATATATTAAAAAAATAATTTACATTGATAAATTTACTTTTATTAAATAGTTTCTCTTTATTAATGAAAATAGATAAAGTGTAATTAATAATTATTGATAATTGGAAAAATAAAAAGATAATTTAAAAAAGTATGTATAAAAACTCTCTAAAAATTTTTAAAAAATATTTATTTTAGAATAAATTTGAATTTTTAAATGTATTACTATTATTATGGAACGAATGAGTGTAAATAAAATCACATTCAAGTTGCGCTCATTCCCACATGCCTTTCTGTCTAGATCACAAGTCCAATATGGTGATAGATGGTGATAGACGGTACTGTTTAAAATATGAGATGGAGTAGATGAGTTTTTTTGCTAAAATGTCTATTTTACCCTTGGATGTGAAAGGTTGAATGTAATTTATAATATTTAAATGTGATTTGAAATGTTTGAATGTGAGGAGGGAATTAATTAAAGAGGAGAGAGAATGTGATGTGAAAGGTTTGAATTGATTGTTGTGAGTGTATAGGTATAGGGATAGTAGATGGAAAGTAATTTTGATAGATAGTGATATATGTGATATTTGGGTGTGATATTTAATATGTGATCGGATATTCTCCGTAATTTCCGTATTCTCATATCGCTTGAAATGGGACTTGTGATCTGAATTTATTTTTTGGCTTCTGTGGTCAATCCCAATCATAAATAAGGAATTTTCCCCTTACAAAAAGGCGTTTCATAATCTTGGTCAACCAGTCGTTCTTGATTGATTGATCACTCCATATAATTAATCATTTGGCCGGCATCCCATAAATATGTAACGTGCCTGTATTAAATCTAAACACTAATCGATTGTCAGTCAAACAAACTTACTCCAAGCCTTCGTTTTGTTGTCCAAGCATGTAAAAAATTGAACGTTATTTAGAGTGCGTTTAGCCCTCCAATTTTTGAAATTTTATTTGAAAATTATACTAAAAATTTATTTATTACTTAAATTTTAAAAATACAAGTTTTTCTCTTTACCTGTTATTTTTACATGCCCATATATTACATTTATATCCTACCAAACATCACATCAAATCACAACTATCACCCTCTCTCTCTTTCTCTCTCAATCACTATCATGTAATTTTTTTCAAATTTAAAGGACAAAATTATAAAATTATTACAAAATCAAAATCAACATAAAATAAACACAAAATACAAATAAAAACAAAACATATTAAAAAATCACACATTCAAACGCACCCTAAATATTTTTTTGACAAGTTTAATTTAGTATTTTTAAAATGTCTAGATAGATCGGTAGTATAATTAGAGATGATAAATGCACAATCAAATATCCTACTTTTGAATGACCAAGAAATAGCTTTATGATACTGGACCATCAAATTTAGGGCTGTCAATGAAGAGAATTTTAATCCGATCCATTAGGAGTTTCGTCCGCTTAAAGTGGATATAGATTGATTAAAAAATTTCGACTAACCATCTACCCGTTTAACAAGTTAACCAATAACTAAATGGATTGGATATGGATTTAGACAGTTACCGTGCGTTTAAACTGAATCCGTCCGTTTATAATTACTAATCAAATAAATTAATATATATTATATATACTATTTATTTACTATAAAAATTTAAAATTATATTTATAATATTATATACCTTTAAATTAGTTTTTTAAAATTTTCGTTGAAATTTTATATATGTCATTATTTACTTTATTATTTTTCTCATATTTTTTTAGCATCTTAAATATAATTTATATTTACAAAATATAGTTATTTGGTGATGTTATAACTTGTATGTTAAAATTCAAAATAAAAAGTGAACATTAGATTTTGGACGAGTGCATACAATTATTTATTATATTTTATTTTAATTTAATTATTTTCTTACAAATTTTAAGAAACATATAATTTTTATTATAGAAGAAATGTTTGTATGTAAAAGACTTTGTGAATCAATATTTAAATTATTTCATTCATTTTATATATTACATATTTATTAAGTATATTTATTTTATATATTACATATTTATCGAATATATTAAATATATTTATAAGTAGAATATTTCTTTCACAGAGTGTATTCTCTAATTTTAGTTAATTTTGAAATTTTAGCTTTAAAATTTATTTGGAGTAGAATTTTATTAAATTGATGGTTTTAAAATATTTATTTCTCGTAAAAGTTATATAATGATTAAATTATACATAATATAGATGGATTAATCCGGTCAGTTAATCCGAAATTCAACTCCGAATGGATTTGAATTTGGATTAGTATTTGACTAATCCGACGGTTAGTTGGATAAAATCCGAATCTGTCATGGATTAAGTTAATCGAATATGAATTTAGGCTAATTCGACGATTTAAGATCCATTTAGAGCCCTAATCAAATCATAGCTTAAAAATATTGTTGCCTGGTCATTTGGTGATTGGTTTATTGCGTTTTAGTCTTCAATATTTGTCGTAAATTATAATTTAGGCCCTCAAGTTCAAAATTTTACAATTTAGACTCCGATATTACAATTTTATTGCATAACAGACCTTTTTCGTTATTTTTTTACGAATTACGTTCGAAAATGGCCTGTTATGCAATAAAATTGTAATATTAGGGCCTAAATTATAAATTTTTGAACCTGATGACCTAAATTGCAACAAAATTATAATATCAGGGCCCGTTATAATTTTAATTAAAGTATAACTTAATTATGTATTTTAATTAAGTAATAATATAATTGGATAATTTTAATTAATTTTTTTATTTTGTAATTAATGTATTTTATTTATTTGATAATTAATGCATAAATAGGAAATAAGTGAATTATCAACTTATTTTAATACCTTTAATTTATGGTTTTTAATTTTTAATGCGTTTAATAATATAATTTTTACTTCTTATTATTTATTTGATAATTAAAAGAGGAGGAATGAGGTAAAATGGAATTTTCAAAAACTCAGGACATATTAAAAAGTCGGATTAAATAGAAAAAAAAAACTTGTGTAATTCGCGTTTCAGGCATGACTCCCTCGTGAATTTTTTTGTAAGTGAAAGACTACTTCTATAATTTCAGTTAATTGACCGTCATTTTAAGCTAACAAAGGCATGATAAAAGACTAAAGTACCCCTAAATGTAAATTGACTTTGCCCCTGAAATTGTAAGATAAATTTCATTGTATGATAAATTTCAGCTAGGGTGAATATGTTTCTTTCAAGCCATACACACATCGATACCATCTGCCTTATAGAGCTTCCCAGAGTAGTTCATCGCTATCGTATTCTATTAAGAGGCCATCTACTCATATCATTGTTCTTTCTTCTTACTCAGCCTATGGTATATATGAAAATTTTCTAAAAGATATTAGTTTAATCTTTGAGGCCTTATACTGTAATAACTGTACTTATATGCATAAATAAATAAAATATATTAATTAAAATATCATAGTACCCCTAAATCTATAAAAAAAAGTATGATACCCATAAATTTTATATAATATATATTATATAAATAAAATATTAATTAAAAATATTAATTAAAAAATTATAATTAATATTATTAATGGCATTAATTATCAAATAAATAATAGGCATTAAAAATTATATTATTAAAGGCAATAAAAATTCAAAACCATAAATTAAAAGTATTAAAAATAATATGATAATTCACTCATTTTCTATTTATGCACTGATTATCAAATAAATTAAAGGCATTAATTACAAAATAAAAAAAATTAAAACTATCAAATTATTTTATTATTTAATTAAAATACCTAATTAAATCATACCTTAAATATAAAAAATATCAAGACTTGTGCAATCTTTTTCTTTATCGTAATTTAGGCCTCCAGGTTCAATAATTTGTAATTTAGGCCCTGATATTACAATTTTATTGCATAATAAGCCCTTTTCGAACGGAATCCGTTAATAATAAACGAAAAGGGCTTATTATGCAACAAAATTATAATATCAGAGCCTAAATTGAAAATTTTGAACCTGAAAGCCTAAATTACGATTTGCGATAAATATTGGGGCCTAAAATGTAATAAATCCTTTGTGATTTGGGTAAGTAACTAGTTTTAAACCATCGCCCCCCTCCCCAATTAGAGCGGTACACTAATGAAGTTAGCTCGTAGATTTAATTCAACTTGATCCATTTAGATTTATCTCGACTTGACTTACCGTGCTTTCATAAGTTAAGTCAAACTCAATTTTTAGGTTCGTTATATTTTACGAGCTGTTGGACTCGACTCGACTTGCGAAGCTCGCGAGTCGGCTCGTTAAGACTTGTTCTTGGTTCTTATAGAATTATCGTCAAATTTAATTTTATATTAATATCATCACATATCTTAACGATTTAACTAATTACTTATTTATTATTTTGTAAGTAATTATATTTATGAATTCATGATTACTAACTTAATTTATTTTTTTTAAAGCTCAAATCAAAGTTATATTTTGATTTCTCATTTTTTAATTATTGATAGTTATTTTCTTTTTTGAAAGCTCATATTTTGTAAGTACTTATTTGTTATAATGATTTAATTACTTATTTATTATTTTATAAATAATAAGCAAATTTATTCATAATTACTGACCTAATTTCTTTTTTGAAAGCTTATATTTTTTATTTATCATGTTGCAATTAGTGGTAGTTAATTTCTTGCATGAATTATGATAAATTCATAATACTTTGTGTTTTTTTCATACAATTTTCATAAATACTTTATAACATAAGTGCATTACTACTTACTTACTGCATTATGCCATTATGTATAACATAACATAAAATAGTAATTTTTATGGTTAAAGACTCGTCAAGATCAGTTAAAAGTCCATTACGACCCGCTAGAAAGTCCGACAGACCCGTTAAGGTTTATAAAATTCATGGATATCACAAAGTCTCACGAAGGCTCGCGAATAGCTTGCAAGTTCGTCATCATGAGCCAAGTCAAGCTCATTCATTTTAGATTCGACTCGAATTTAATTATGAAAACTCGATTAGTAAAAAAAATATGAAAAGATCTACTCGAATTCGTAAAAATTCAGATAAAACCTATCAAACATGTTCTTAAGTGCAGCCGGGCTGCCAACAGGAATTTAGAATCCTTCTAAGGTTCGTTTGGATAGCGGTGAAATATGGGAAATGAAAGAAAAATAGAAAGTTATAAAATTTTCTTGCAAAAAAGACTGTTTGGTTGATGCAGGAAAGTTTTGTAATCACCCAAAAAAATTTCCTGTAGGAATCATTTTTCCACAAACATCATCCTACTAAATCAATGGAATTATGTTTTTCCCCTGTACAGAAAAATTATTTTTCAATCTTTTCCTTTCTTTTACTTCACTTCACTTTATTTTCCTGAAAATTATTTTTCCGTATAATTTTCTCGCTATCCAAACGAACCCTAAGGAACTAAGGGCTATATTGCATAAATGTTTTTAGTGATAAGTGATTCTCTAAATGTTTTTTTAAAACTAATTTTTAATAAAAGTATTTTTTATTAATTTAAAAGTATTTGATTACTATATGTCAAAACGGATTATAAAAATAAAATGTCAAATTTACACTTAACATAAATAAACCATATAATTAATATACATGGATATAATTAGAGGCTATTAACGGAAATAAAGATAAATATAAGTAAGTTAGAATTACTTATGAAAAAAGAAGGTTCACGACAACTTCTATCAAAACGTACTTTGACAACATAAATCAGAATTTTACTTTGAGAGCCAAACATCGTCAAAAGTGATTATTAACTTTAAAAGTGAGTTTGAGTTCTCCAAACGCAATGTCAAACTAGCACTTAAGAAAACATATATTTAAAGTTTGGACTACAATTCCGTTTACAAAATGATACTCTTCCAATTTTATAAAATTATTAATTGTCCGTTAATTGCAAGTGAAAATAAAGAAAGTGAGTATATAAACATCCTAGTGAAATATGTGCATAATTGGTATCATCCTACAGTTGCAATTGGCAACGTAACACAATAACTATCGATAAAGATGAATAATTTAATAATAAAAAAATAAACTCTCGTTTTGGGACAAAATGTTCTCAGATATCAACATTAATTATGCAAACAAAAGGAATCCTATGTATTCTTGTATAAATCTGGTGGAAGAATGTTGATTTTTACAGAAACGTGCGTGTTTGGGCTCTGCAACTACTTTCTACGTACAAAGAGAATTGAGAGTGATCAATGCTAATGCCCAGAGCTGGCTTGACAAGGCCATTTGAGTTTTGTTTTCTCTTTTTTTTTTAATCACTTTTTTATTATTTTGAACAAATATTTTTGACAATTAAGTAGTAGTTGTCAAAAGTATAAAATGTTATTGATAATTTAGTTAATAGTATATAGAAGTTAATTTTTTAGAATTTAAACATGATATATATCTCTATATTAAATAATTGGTTTAATGATAAATTAAATTGAATTTTGTGTGTGAAAATAGTGGTGAGCAGTGAATGCAGAGAGAGAGAGACGGGGGGAGGGAGAGAGAGATAGAGAGGAATTTGGAATACGTGCTCCGTTCGCTACCATATTCCACGATGACGATGAGTAACGGGTTCATCGCGAGCGGCCGCAATTAATTGGTTGTTGCAGGTGGAGCCTATCAAGCGAATAAGGTGGCGAGCATTCGAGCGCGAGCAATGTGACAATTATCGAACGAGAAACTGCAGAGCGTGGGTTCCCGTTGAGAGAGAGGGAGATGAATGATCAGACATGAGTATTATTGGTTGGTGAGTAGCTAGTGTGGTACTAAGACAAATTGACGAGTCCAAATCTTCTATCCCGCTTTATGTTCCACTTTGTATACCATTACTCACATAGTAGTGGATCCTATTATTATTGGGTTCCCCCAATGAGTAGTGATACCCAAAATAGGACACATAGTTGAACCCTCGAAATTGACCCCTGAGGAGGCCAATCAGGGCTTTATGTTTAGTCATAAATAGCCCACAAACAACAGATGGGCGGATGGATAGGCTGGCAATTGGTGTTGATATCCATTAAAGACTGAGCAATATGGTAGTAATGATATAATCTAACAATGATGGAGTGATGGGTGGAATTATATTCGTTAGTTGGACTCTTATCTTTTCTTGTTTCTAGTTATCGTTAGACATTGAAATGATCAGAGTGTATATCAGTCATTTTTCTTTTCTCGACAACCAAATAACGATGATTTGAACTGAAAACAACCCATAGAGACGAGAGGAAAGCTACAATTGCCCTGCAAGGCGTATCATCGTCATCGTCGTCGCTGTTGTACTGAAGATGATTTTAAGAAAATATATAGAATTGACCATACTGCAAATAAATTCATGTGGGTCGATCGTGTGTGGTTTCGTATTTTGTAGGTAGGTCCGTATAGGTTGATGGCGCATGCAAATAATAAATTACCATTATGAAAGTTTTAGCCCCATGATATGGGCTCTCTTTATGATACGTCTTCTATATTATTTGTCCTCCCTTCCTTTCCTCAATCAAAAATTTACAAATCAAATAGAAAGAGGGAAAAATAAATAAATAAATTGATTATAACTCAGTGCACAATTGGAAGTGTTGTACTAGTTTTGGGGGAATGAACTTCTTACTTTAAAAGTTTTGGTATGATGATCGATGCAATTGAGGTGTTTGATTTTGACAGTACTGCATGTTGGAACTAGTTACAGGTACACTGAGTTATTAGCTACATAGAAGTTAATAGTAAAAATTTCGGAGCATTCGCAAGGGTGGTTCATAAAAGATGTTGAACTCCAAGACTAGTAGAAGTTCCCAAATCCCACCCCTCGAGTACTCCTCCGAAATGTGGTTTATAGATAGATATATCCTTGTAAGTGTCTCACTGTGTATGTGGTTGCCAGTTTTCAATGTCTTGTTGGATGAATGGGTACGCACGCAAGAAGAGGAAACAGAGTGATGATGATGATGATGATCAATTTGAAGGATTTGAATCCACATGTATTAAAGTTATAGCATTACATGCAGGAATCATATGATCATAAACTTGGGCTGATAATTTTAGGAACAGTGAATAACGAGATTATTTCATCAAAAGTGAGACCGGAGTGAAAATTTGATGGCCGATATTTCTTTTGTACCGTAGTACTAAGCATCATGCCAGGCCAGGGTAAGCCCAGGACCTGTTTTATTATGGTATTTTGGGTGGGCTTGGACTTGAGGCAAGCCCAAGTTAACATTTTCCTCCTATCGGGCTTACAATTTTAGTCCATTTCCTTCACATTTCCTAGTTGTTGAAATGCAAAAGTATCATTTATGAAAAAATTCCTTCACAAACCAGTCAGTCACATAGTCCATGATGACCCTGTAGGCAACATTGGTGTCTAGCAAGAACAAAATCCCCTCTCTTTTTTTTTTTTTTTGCAAATTTTAGGGCGGTACACCACCTTTTTTTTTTTTTTTAACTTCTGAAAAATTGTCAAAACAAATCAATGCAACTTTATTTTGCATTGAAGTATCATCTAGTTAAATGAATAATTCTTACCGTACGATAATATTCCACATCTTCTTATGGCACCCTAGTATTTTACATCCATTTCAATGAGATTTGCTTGTTCTTTCTCCACGAATTATTATTGACCTAATTTAGTTGGTCCCCCCCCCCCCTATGATTTTAAAGAGACTTAGAC
>JAOWAN010032992.1:0-17928 GCA_028566635.1 Lobelia cardinalis | reverse complement strand
AAATTACCTTAAATATCAACTATTTTGAAACAAAATTTTGTTCCCAAGAGGTCAACTATTTTGAACCGGAGGGAGTAGTTGATGCAATTGATGTTAATGCAAGGGGGACAACCGTAGGTTTGCTACATAAGATGCTAAGTTATGAGTTTGTGTTTGCTGTGATATTGATGAAACATTTGTTAGGTATCATTCATCTATCATCCCTAGCCTTACAAGGAAGAGATCAAGATATTGTCAATGCAATTAATGGGATAGTGATAGTAAAAGAAGGATTGCAAATTTCGAGAATCCGGATGGGATAACTTACGGGAAGAAGTTAATACTTTTTGTGGAGTTAATGAAATTGATATTATAATTAAGATGGATGATACTGTTCGAAGACGAGTTCGCCTCAAGAGATGACACGAACAATACTAATCTCCATCATTATCGTGTTGAAATATTTTTTGAGGTAATTTAATTTTTTCTTTATTTTCTATTTAATTTATTTGAATTAACATGTTATGTAAATTCACTTTTGTTTTACTACAATTAGGTTGTTGACTCTATTATACAAGAGATGGGGGATCATTTCTCTGAGTCAAGTACACAATTGCTTGAGTGTATGACTTGCCTCAATCCGAGAAATCGATTTTCAAACTTCAATGTCGACAAACTTATTTATCTTGTCAAGCTTTATCCAAAAGAGTACACATCGATTGAGCTTATAATGTTGTCTCAAAAACTTCAAAATTTTGTTGCTTCTATGAGAACTAATGAGCGATTCTCAAATATTAAAAATTTGAGCAGTTTATCAAACAAGTTGGTTGAAACCAACAAAGATAGAATGTTTGCATTAGTGTGTCGATTGATTGAATTAGTCTTACTCTTACCTATAGCGATTGCATCAGTCGAAAGGGCGTTCTCTGCAATGAAATATGTCAAGACGGAGCTGCGAAGTAGAATGAGAGATAAATACTTGAATGACTGTGTATTGAGATACATCGAGAAACAACTGTTCATGGATATTTCTAATGAAAGAATCTTGAAGCGATTTCAAGATATGGATACTCGTAAGGGTCAATTGTCGAGCGCCACGAGATCTAGTGTTGTTTAAATTTTAATATTTTAAACCGATAGAGATTATTTTGTGTATGAATTATTATGGTATTCTCCTTTAAATTTTAAAGTTTCATAGATTCGATCCATTTGTTTGCTTGCCCGATCCGATTTTTTTTTTCGGGGGCAAAACCCCCGTATAATCTCGCCCCAATGGCGAGAAAATCTTGACTCCGCCCCTGTGTTTAGCACGTTAGAGTTGATTAATGAGTAGCAGTTTGACAAGCCTACTCAGCCTCCAAGTACTATCTCTCTCTATAACAAGCCTACTCAGCCTTCAAGTACTATCTCTCTCTATAACCAACCTCTGTCTTTCTACAGAATTCGAATTTTCTGTCTCAAATGATATTTTATCTCCTATCATATAAATTTAAAAAATAACACGTGTCATGCTATTATTTATAATTTAAGGTTTAAAATTTAAAGTAAGAATTCAAAAGGTTAGGTTAAAGTTTTATAAAGATGTAGTCGAAAATAAACACCATTTGGAAAAAAGAAAATCCGAACCCTTCTGAGGCAGTGGGCTTGGCTCACTTGAGTTAGCAAAAGCAGTAATGCATAGTCCGATCACGAAGACTACATAGATTAATATGAAGTGATATGGTACTGTTTACAATATGAATATGAGATGATATGAGTGATATGAGTTTATGAATTAAAAGACCAAATTACCCTCATGATGTGAAAGGTTGTAATGTGATGTGAAGAGAGAGAATGTGATGTGAAAGATTTAAATGTGAGGAAAAAATTGAGGAAAGAGGAGAGAGAATGTGATATGAAAGGTTTGAATTGATTTGTAAGAGTCTGTAGGTATAGGAGTAATAAATGAAAAATATTTGATATTGATATATAATATTGGATGATATTTGAGTGTGATATCGATGATATTAGTGATGTTAATGATGTTGATGATATAGGTGATACTGATATATGATAATGTTAGCTTCGTGATCTGATCCTTAGAAAATCTGACGTAAAAAAAAAAAAAAGAAATCATATGACCTACAGCTTGTATTAGCATGCTCCAATCACGTTGTCAGGTCTTTCGTATTTGTTTCTGTGTTACTCTTAAATGGGAAAAAAAAAATCCCGCCCCCAAAGTATTCCACGAATTCTACTTTACCCCAGAACGATACTTACACCATATGACCTTCCAAACAAAAAATGTATCCCAATTAACCCCCTAGGCGATAATCGGTGTGACATTCTGTCAAAATTCGATCGCGTACACATCACATGAGGGTATTATAGGAATTCTAAATTTATTTGCTCTGTTTTTGTTCATCCGACTTCTGCTATCGTTCTTAAGCCTGCAACTCCATCTCCGACGTATTTCGGCTAAGCTTTTCCACCGGCGATGAAGATGGTACTTGTAGGACTCCATAGATCCTCTATTGTGTGCTGTATCTCAATCGAACTACAAATCTTGGTCATGTAAAGCCTCCACCAATCCAGGAGTAATCCAAATATTCTCCAACCAAATACAAAAAGAGAGACACCACAACACAATAGAGCAGTGTAAGAAAAACACTCGTGGATCTCGTTCTTCTCCTACCACATTACACATGTATGTGAAGAGATGGCTTTACTTGGTTAGCACCTCTGAATCTGATGCCAATCGCTGGTACTCTTCGGGTTCTTTACAAGCGCCAACGTAAAAGCTTTTCGCTTACAAGACATGAGGTAAAAACTCAAAAGTTATAAAGGACCATGGATTTCCTAATGAAAATAGACGACAGAAAATCATGGTGTATACAAGAATTAGAGAAGGGTTTTTGTGAGACTTGATCGAAAAGGGGTAACTGAGATCTGGGATCCAAGATCTACGATGTTCAGAAGCATGTAATCTATGCATTCTTACCACTCAAATTCCCTGAAAATGTTAATATTCCACAAGAACCTGCTACATTACAGCAGAAGCAAATTAGAAATAAGAGTAATTGAGTTACCTTCCATGGACTAGCAAAATTAAGAGAGACGTCTTTAGAAAATTCTGGATACTTTTATATCCAGAATTCTAAAACTCTAGGTACAAGGGGAAGGTCGGAAAACAATGTCAAGGTGCATAAAAGAATAACGGAATGAAAGAGATCCACAAGCAAAAAGAGAAACAAAGGATTTACCATGGCTCGCCTGGAAATATTTATAAGAATTTACTAGTTCTCACTTCTCGCGAAATTTATCAAAGGCTTTTCATTGATTGTTTCCTTAAGGTTCTTAGTATGATTGAAATTTTAAAATCTAAAATATAATAAATGCATGCTAAATGTAGTTTGATATGATCTAAAGTTGACTCTTCTAAAGGAAATATGAATAAGACCTTTTTGAGACGCAAGTTCTAGGCAAGCAACAAATTTACTATAAGACTTCCATCATAGAGTTTTTCTACGTAGTCATAGATAGCGAGTTATGAGGATTAGCTCAATATATAATCCCACATTCAAGCTTGAGTATTGACTTTGATTATTCCAACACCTTTTAACATTTCAAGAAGAATCCTCTCCGAACAAAACGTTCCAGCTTCTCCAAGTAGAAAATAAATTCTTATCTGGACACATCTGTACATGAACAGCTCAATCACTCCCATGATTAACATCACCGACAAACAAGCAAGTACATCACCACTAATACTAAACTCTGATTGGTTAAAATTCTAACATAAACAACATCAAAATGATCGTGACTCTAAAAATTTATTCAAAGATCATCAGTCAATAATGAACTTTGTACCTCATATAAAATAACTCCCTCCCGTGTATAATAGTTGTTACTAAATGCTTGGAGATGATGATAACAATTTAAATCATCATGCATAGAAAGAAAGAAAAGAAAAGGAGAAGAAAATAGAAGGAAGAAAGAAAGAAGTAGAAAAATGAAAAGCTAAATCTGTACAAAACAAGCTAAAGAAAGATGATCAAGGAACCACAATCGCACTCCAGACACACTGCATATATATCAGATATAGGGATACCATGGAAAACACCCGTACCTAGTTACCTCTCTCAAAGCAGCCAAACACAGTGAATCAAGTTAGAAGGAAGGATGAAATAGTCTGCTAACCATCCTAGGCCTCTCCAACCACACACTAAAAGATTATTCCACATCGAGCTCCCGAACAGTGCAAGAACAAGTGGCAAAGTGTTTCAGAAGCACTCTTACACAATGCACACCAATCTGGAGAGATCTGCTAGGGTCTGTGTGGTGTACTGTTTTCTCTTTTAAACCTGTAACTTTCTTTTTTTTGAATCAAAGAAAAATAGAAAAAAGATAAGATTTAAATCTTCATCCTCAACATCTAAACCAACGTGGACAAACTCACGTAGTATCTTGGTAAAGGTACTCGAGTAATCTGGAATATATGTATCGTCAGACTTCAGACATGGTGAATTCAAACCCCTCCTTTTGGCGCAATTGGTTTGACATGGATTTCCCCATGTAAAACTCTCGAACATCTATCATTACGCCATTATGGACGTTTCAGATTCTGGATAACATTATCAATTTATCATCACAACATCCAAGGGTAGTACCTACTAGTCATCTCTTTATCAATTATCTGCCAAACCTCATTTTGTATGTCAGCTCGGCTGTCTTTTCATATGCTTGAATCAAATCATTTTAAACTTTACCCGCCACACGTTGAAGTTATTACTTCCTCTAAAAAATTTCACGTTGAAACTGCACCGTAGTTCCACCATCGGCCATCTTCAATCTCCAAAAAGTAGATCACAAAACGAGCCTAGAGCACAACTTTGTTATAGTATATACTACCTGGAGCAAAATATTGTGTATACTAGTTCAGGCACTTACTACAGCAATCCGTATACGCATCCTAATTTGGCTCATTTAACAGTGAACTTCAGTTTCCCAACCCCCCCCCCCTCCCTACTTCAATGCCTTCTAATTGAAAATTCTTTATGAATCATGTCACATTCAAAATTACTATAGTAATTTCACTTAGGGAATCTGCTTAAAGGGATATCTTTTAACATCCAAAGACATGTTGGGGACTATAAGCTCTCATCAAGAGTAAGGAAGGGTTTGGCAGTAAAGAAGCTATACCTTCCGGCAAGATTTCATTCTCCCTCCTTTTGGCCTAAGAAAGCGGTGTAAATAAAGGAGATAAAGGTCATTGAGAAACAGGGTAGGGGGCGTACACAGAATTATATATGTAAAATATTTATATGCATGTCATCAAATGAATGTGACGCCCACACCTGCCATCTGGAGTTGGCATTCATCATTTCATAAAATCTTTTCCATCTTGTACATCACCACCATAGCCTCTGCTTAAAACCTAACTGCAAACCAACCATTCCTACTAAATTAAATGTAAAATAACCAAAATTTCGGTCAAATAAATAAATCCATGAGCAAAGCAAAGACAAAGTTGATGTTTTTAGTGGCAAGTACATGCATTATGCATAAATCAATAATCATAAAATCAATAAAGAGTAGCAGTAGGATCATTTGCGGTCACTCAGAACAGAACACTTGATCATGCCAATTGCTATAGGAAAAACAGTGGTACAAATTTCTAACTCCAGCAGACCACTCAAAAATATTTGATACAGAAGGAATTAGATTCTTCAGATGTATCAAAACATATCAAAACACCCCTCAAATCGAAGATTCAGCTCCCTAGTATCAAACTATAATACTTGAGGGTGATCAGAAAAGTAAGACCCAATAAATGGAGGAACCACACTGTATAACCAGCTCTAACTTATATGCAAGCTTAAGATAAAGAACCTACCCTCTATCCCCAAATAGTAGTCCCCTATTCAATTTTGGGACATCCCAAAACAGTAGTACCCTTTCTTCTTTTGAAAGTTTTAAAACCAATCATCTATAATACCCGTTGTAATTCTCAGAAAGAAAAAGTAACGACTTCATTGTTTTACACCACTAGAGGATAAGTTGAGGGTACTGAAGGGAATTGCACAGAGACAAATGCTTTCTTAATACCTGCCTGACATCTCAATGGAACTATTCTTTTGGGAAGGGAAGGTAATCTAATTAAGACAGGAGGGGATACTGAAGATGCGTCAGTTGCTTGAGCCATACTACATTATAAACGTTTACCCATTACCCTCGATTATAGTTGGATGTATAACCATGACCTCCATTATAAAATCCAGCAAAAACAAACATGAAATTTTCATGAGTCATGGTACTCTGTATTGAGCTAAAGACAGTTAAAGATATTCATATCATCTAAATGATATCTATCTTTTACTCTAAATGCTAAGCATTTCGTGAACTGTTTATAGTAGCATATCAAGCTCTTCCTGCATTATCATCCGCCTAAAAAACAATTAATTGTTCTGCATTCATGAAGAAACTAAAATAAACCGAGTAAATTTGCTGTCCTATGCTACAATATAAGCCATTGATTTAGTTTTTCTCAATTGAAGAATATGTGCTTTTAAACAAAGCAAAAGAGCACACAATATCGATCATAGCGATTGACAATAACTTATCAAGCAGTACACACACTGACACAACTATGATTATTGGTGTTATTTCTATGGAAGAAATCATGCTACGACTCACCAAAAATATGGTCCCAAGAATTAAACTTTGTAAGAATCATGGTCGTGCTTCATGAAGATATTTACTTATTCTGTTACAGTACAAAGCTTCTCAATTGCAATACAACCTGTTTAAAAATTTAGAAATATATAAATATTATAAAACATATCTCAACCTCTAAGAAAGTAAGTCCAAACTACATCAGCTTTTACCTCTTGTCAGTAAAGTAAACTACACACATTGAATGAAAGAAACTGAAGACTAATAACTAGCTTTCACCATACCTATCGTATACACAAGGCAAATAGAAATCCAGAATCTATGTGTAGGACAAGATAGATAATCCAAGCTTTGATAATGGAATGCATCCTCTCGAAAAGATCTTGAATTTGTGGCATCCGTCTAAAGCTTTGTGCACCTACTCTGTACTACCTATAACAAGCAAATTCGAGCCGACGTCTGATGTCCTATGAGGAATATATCCAAATTCAAGTCATTTATATGACATTACGTCTTCCTTTTATCATATTTTCAATTTCAAGCCATTCAATGTAGAGTCAACATATTTTTGGAGATTCTTTTATCCAATCCTCCACAATCTATGAAACAAGAAAACTAAGGGAAAAGGAGAGCAAATAATCAATACTTTCATATATAAATAACTATTCAATTGATTTACTCAATTCTTTTTTTTATTTTATTTTTTTTGGATAAAAGAATAATATTATTGATAGGGTAAGAATGTACAAAGAAAGGTGGACAAGAAATCCACCAAAAACATCCAAAAACAACGGATACACATGAAATTACTCTAGAGCAGCTTTCCAATCTCTAGCTAAATCTCCCAAAGACAAACCCGGAAAAGCGCTAAAACTCCTAGCCCATGGAGAAGAGAAGATTGCTCAGTAATTTTTTCCCACAACAATGAAAGCGATAGCTCACGATTTTTGAAGATCCAAGAGTTTCTCTCAATCCAGATATTCCACAATAAACTGAATACGGCACAATTCCACAGTAAAGAAGCATCCCTCGATCTACCAAAGCCCACATGGCTAATCATAATGAACTCTTTCAAGCTGCGAGGCATAATGGATGTCTCATCCCGTAACCCAAACAACTTGCACCAAAGACTTCGAGCCATCAAGCAATGCATAAAGAGATGCTCGTGAGACTCACTAGCTCTCATACACATGACGCACACATCTGGAGAGATATACATTTTCGGTTGTCTCCTTTGCCGCAAATCATTAGTGTTCAAACGGCCAAGGACCATTGACCAAGCAAAGACCTTGTATTTAAATGGGACCTTGAACTTCCAAATGAAATGGTAAGGAAAGTCAATATGTAAATGTGGACGAAGAATTTTGGTGAAGGATTTCACATAAAAAGATCCGGTCTGATCAGGAACCCAGATTCGCCGGTCGAATTGAAGATCCGAAGGGCGAAAAGAGACAATTGCAGCAGTAAATATGCAACCGACATGGACTCTCTATCATTGAGATTCCTCACAAAATGAAAATCCCAGGTAACCTGACCCCCCTCCCTTACAAGGAAAGTAGCAATAGGCGCGTTATGAAGACTGAAAAGTCGAAACAAACGAGAAAAAGAGATCTTAAGAGGAAAATTTCCTATCCAGTGATCCCTCCAAAACCGGACTCGATTTCCAATCCCAATCTCATAACGGACATGAGGGTAAAAAAAGGTGAAACCGTAAAATAAAATGCAATCAGACCATGGCAAGAATGCAAGAATATTGATTCTCATAGACCATGACAAATCAACAATCAGTGATGGAGAAAAACCTTTATTCTGAAATATTGAGGTCATCGTCAAGGTTGCTATATTGGCCCAACAAGAACCCGTTATGATCTATTAAAATTGGACCATTCAACCCTGCATTTTCTTCTTCCCCACTTTTATTTGACATATTTGTTCCGGATACACTTGGACTTCGGGTACCATTCATGCAAGATTGAGCATCTTGCCTTTCACGAAACTCAAGCTTCCTAGCACAATAAACCTTTGAAGCCTCTGCAGGTGTACCAAATGTACCCAAATTAACCTTATGATTCATATACAGGTCATGGATTTCCTCAGACCAACGGCCATTTTTTTGCTGGCAGAACCCCTGGAACTTTTTCAGATTAGTCTGGAAACATCTTGACTTGTCTGTGTCGGGCTTTTCAATGCTTTTGTTGTTGTTTACTAAAATTTTACGAGCAATTGATCCGAAAATCAGCCCTGTACTACCTTCCTCTCCACTTTTACTTCGCATATCAATTCTAGATCCGCTCACATCTCGGGTATGGTTCATGCAAGATTGTGCATCTCGCCTTTCCTGAAACTCAAGCTTCTTCGCAGCATAGACCTTCGAAGCCTCTTCAGGTGTTTTCCATGTACCCAACCAAACACGCCTTTTCGTAAATGGGTCACGGATCTCTGCTGCCCAACTACCACTTCTCCGATGGCGGACTCCTCTGAATGCTTTCAAATTAGTCCGGGCGGAACCCGACTCATCTGTGTTGGATATTTCATTGCCACAGTTGCTTAACAAATTTTCAGTTACAATTGGACCCACATTCACCCGTACATTACCTTCTTCTCCATCACTTGCAGCTCGGGTATGGTTCATGCAAGATTGAGCATCGTGCCTTTCACGAAACTCAACCTTTTTGGCAGCATAGACCTTTGAAGCCTTTTCAGGTGTACGAAATGTACCCAACCTGACCATTCGCTTTTTGAACGGGTCATGAATCCGCGCTACCCAAAAACCGCTTCTCCGCTGACGAACCCCTGGGAACTCCTTCAAATTAACCGGGGTCCGTCCCGAGTCTTCACAGTTGGATATTTCATCACCACTTTTACATGACATATCAGTGTCAGATCCATTACTAGTTTGGGTACAGTTCATGCAAGATTGAGCCTTTTTCCTTTCATGAAACTCAAGCTTCTTAGCAGCATAGACCTTTGAAGCCTCGTCGGGTGTACCAAATGTACCCAACCAAACCCTACGCTTTTTAAATGGGTCACGGATCTCCGCTGACCAACTCCCACTTTTGCGCTGGTGGGCCCCCAAAAACTTTTTCAAATTAGTCCTGGTCAAGCCCGGCTCTTCGGTGTTGACTTTTTCTTTGCCACTGTTCTTGTTTAGTAAAATTTCATGAACAATTCGACGTGGCTTAGATGATGATGCCTTCTGGGATCTTCGGTGATTGTCGTCATCGGAGGAGGATTCAGTGGCGAATGGATCGGATACTATGATTCGAATCTTTCTAACGGATATTGTATCATTTTCTTCATCATTATTCAACATGCTTTTTTCCATTCTATTGGCAAAAAGAATGGGCACGGTGCACCGCAAGCACGAAAAGATTGTGTATTGTATCAACTAACAATTGGAACGATACAACTTTCATTTGCTTAAGATAACGTACAAAAAATTACCATCATAAGCATATGATTAAGCTAACCGAGAGCGCCTTGAAATCATTGATAATCCTTGTTAGACTTCTCCTTCAGATAATTTGATCTCATTTGCAGTCAATTCTCCGGTCACTGCCAACTGCCAAGCTCAATTCAGTAGGTGATCATAGTCCAATATGCACTTATCCTGTTGCAACTCCAGTGCAACAAAGAAAAGAAGATTAATCAGTGAAAATATTAATTTGGCCTTTACATATCAATCACCCCCCAACAGCATATAGAACGAAAAAGAGGAAGACAAAATTCGTAATAATTAGTAGCTCATTTAAAACTTTCCAGTAGGGCGATGAAAAAGAATGTTCTATCTCTTTGTGCAGTTAGCAAAAAGGTAGCCAAAGTTGCGAAGTATTCAAGAGTATCCCAATTACAAATGAAGTTATCTTTTTAAGTTTCAAGGAAAAAAGTCACTAGAACTAATTAGTTATAAGTGGGGAAAGCACCAACTTACAACTTGCTCATGACAGTATTGTCATTAGACTATTCGAAAGGTAATGAAGTACAACCACACCTAAGAATAGGCATGAAAAGTTTCTCCTGGGATTTGGACTTGAGTACTTCTTGCCAAACAAAGGAACCAATCAAGCCGATGAAAAGAAAAGAAACACTCAATATGTCAGACTAGTCTTCCTCTTTGAAATCCGAGTACATAACAAATCCAAGCCAATTTATGCATATTGAACACCGGAGGAGACCATGAATAATTCTCAATCTTTCATAGGGCCTTCAAGGTTATCATGAAAAAAAAAATTAGGCTCACGGAAGTATCCCAGTATATCTAGTCATATCACATGCAGGTTCTTAATTTTTCTTATGCTGCATGATCAAGCTCAAGCCTACTTGCATATTATACGTATTAATTAAATCGATAAACTGCAAATCATCTCTAATGAGTATAAATTAGCAGTGATAAGTTTGATCTGAGAGCCAATATGCTTAAGCCAAAATAAGGATCAAAACAACTATGCATCAAATTGAAACAAATAATACCCTTCATCTACCAATTTTCTGCAAAGATTAAACAAACGAAACCGAAACAATTAACCGAGGAAAATAAACAAAGCTAAGAAGATCATACGAATGAAACAAAGAAAGGGGGGTGAAAATCGAGGATTGAAAGTTGGGGAATTCAGCAAAGATGAAGTTCTTACCTTTACCTAACAGCAGTAATTTGGAGAAGGATCAACGCAGAGCAAAATCTCGAGAAAGCTGTAGTATAATCCAACAGAATGAAGCATTAATGACTAAAATTCAAAGATGAATACAATAGATGATGAAGTCAACCAAGAATTTCTGACACCAAATTTACCGGTAAATCTGTTGAGGCGACAGGATTTTAGGTATTGTTCACCATTTTGGGCAGGGCTTGTTGCTCTAACAGTAACGATAGCCCATGAGCCCACGGAAATATGAAAACTATAACATACGCTTGTGCGTATGGTACTTGGTACTCCACAGAGAAATTGTATCTCACTCTCCCATTCTCCCACCCTCCCTCACTCTCATTCATTAATTTCAATTCATCCCTAAAATTAAGGAATTGACTTGAAATAAAAAATCTAATTTATTAACAACCATTCCATATAAGTTAAAAGTTATTTTAGGAATTTTTTATGATTAAATATTCTTTATAATCAATAATTTCATATAGCTAAGAATTTCCGATAATCAGACATCAAAATTCACTTTTTTTACTGAATTTCGAAATTAATAAATTTAAAATCACCATTGTTAAAACTTATTTTGTTCATTGATTAAGTTGCTTGTATTCACTGATCAAGGCAGTAAAGTTCATTGTTTACGTTTATGATATTCTTTGTTTAATCTTGTTATGTACATTGAAAAACTTTTTGTGTTCATTGATTAAACTTATTATATTCACTGATCAAACTTGTTGTATTCATTGGTAAAGCTTGTTTTGTTCATTGATTAAGCTGCTTGTGTTCACTGATCAAGACAGTGAAGTTCATTGTTTACGTTCGTGATGTTCTTTGTTTAATCTTGTTGTTGTGTTCATTGATCAGAAAACGGATATAAATAGACAACTGTCATTAATAAAATTTCATTATTTACAAATGCAAGCTTATTTATACATCAGTTGGTTCAAGAATCATATGAAACTCATTTACTCTTTAAATTAAGAGATTTTTTCAAAAATAAATGAATAAGTCTCATTTTCTCCCTCTGTATCTCTCTCTGCCATTTCTGTATTTCTCTCTCTTCCCCTCTACTCCCTTCATAGCCACCATCTCTATTCAAATCAAACTCCATAACCACCATCTGTCTTCATCTCTATTAGCCGACAATAATCTCCATCCACCGCATATACTTTGTCAAATCGTCCAAAATTCACCATCTACGACTCACCACCTCTCTCAATCGCAACTATCCACAACTCACCACCAAGCAACCGAAATTCACTACCATCGACATCCTTTATATGAGAAAGATCGATGAGAGGGATGGAGTGAGTAGATATGACATTCGACTGTGGAGTTTGAATGAGGATGATTATGATTGACGGAAGGTGGTGTGTATTCGGTAGGAATTGAAGATAATCATTTCGTCAGTAAGTAATATTCATTTACTTCAACGTCTATATTCATCTGATTATAATATGATGTTCATTTAAATGTGATATGCTATAAATTGCTTTATTGAAATGTTCATTGCGTTATTGTTTAATGTTCTTTTCGTCAATGCCTATGTTCATTCGTCGGTGCTTATGTTTATTTAGTTATCCGTTTTTTGTATTTAAATTTGAATTCTTATTAATTTTAGAAATTATGGCATGCGTTAATTTATGCATAAATTATGGAGTTTATATAAATCTGATTTTTTGTTGTAAATCAATCCCTAAAATTTAGGAATTGATTAAAATTAATAGGTGAGAGTGGGAGAGTGAACACACTTGCGGGTGTACGTACCTTGCTAGGTACACCCGTGCGCTTAATATACCAATTGACGGAAATATACACGGACATGGAGGGTATTGGAAAAAATAATTGAAAGGGGGAAAATACCAAAAATACCCCCTGCAAAGGAATTTATTATATTTTAAATTCTAAAATTTTAATCACCAAAATATTTTTAGATAAATGGTCAATAATTTATTTTAAATTTTATAATATCAAATATATTTTTGTAAATATTTGGCTATAGTTTAACTAACACTGTTGCATTAAATTATTTATTTTATTTTGCATTCGTTACATTGCGATGATTTTTTACAAATTGATTTTTTCATTTTACATTATGTTGTCATCATTTCATATTCAGACAAACCTTTACGCAATTATATTTTTATATTAGCATCCACGAACTTTTTCAGATAAATTTTTACATCATTTCGTTTTAAAGTTATTACACCTAACCATTTTTTTCAAACACAACACACATCGCTCTATTACAATCTACCTTTAGGAGACATATCGATCACATGACTTATTGGAATTCGGATTCTGAAAAATTTTAGAAAGATAAAATACGAAATGGAATGAGATACCATTTTGGGACGGAAGATTAATATTCAAATTGACTCCTCTAGATGTATGCCTTGTAATATATAGCAACTGGAGCGTAAGGATGCCAAATTTAAACTCTGAACACCCAAGAAGAACAATGTAATTTTAAACTGCTTACTACGGTATTCAGCATTTCGAAATCGATTAATAATCCTTTTTTAAATTGAAAAAAAATAAATGTGACCATTTCAGAAATGCTTATTACTCGTAATAAGTGATTTCAAATTGATTAGTTCCTCTAATCAGTTTATAATTCCGATTAAATTGATTTAATTATATATTTTATTAATTTTAATTAAAAAATTAGGAAAAAAACGATACTTCGCAATTTGGAATTGCTAAGTATATTTTCGAATATCTTTCTTCTTTTCCCCTTCAAGTTCTCTTCTCACCGGCGATTCCAATGAAAACGACTCAATCACCGGCGATTCCATCGAGTCGGCGACTGCTTCCACGTTCTCAGCTCGAGCTGCCGACCTTCTCTGCTCGATCTGGCGACTCCTCCATCATCGGCTACTCGATTACTCCCTTCCCAAAGTTAGATTATTCGTTTGTGATTTTCGATTTCAGATTAGGGTTTTCGATTTTTGATTTGTGATTAAGGTTTGAAATTGAATAGATTCAACTTTTGATTTGATAAACTTTTTATCCATGCAAATTTGTGATTTCTATTAATTACGGTTTGTGAAATTAGGATTTATGAAATTAGGGTTTGTGAGTTCCATTCATGTTGCTGTCATTAACCTGTTGCCATTAATATTCGTGCACTACTACAGAAAGGGGGTATATCGACTAACTAGTTAGTCGCTATTCCCGTATTTAGCGACAGATACGGGGTATATCGACTAACTAGTTAGTCGCTATTCCCGTATTTAGCGACAGATACGGGGTATATCGACTGACTCAGTCGCTTTATTTAATTATTATTATTTAATTATTATTAATACTAATAATATTATTTATAAATATTTTATTTATATTTATTAATAATATTAATTTTTAAATAAATATCGTAATATTATAAATGAAATAAAATATTTAATTAATAATAAAATTATAATAAGTACAAAGAATTTGAATTCTAAAAAATTAAAATAACCTATCTAAAGTACTTATCATTGGGCATCTCAGGGCGATATACATTATCGGTGTTCCATGGATCCTGGGGATTCTGCTCGGGCGGCGGGGGAGGTGGGCGTCGGTTAGCTTGCTGCTGGCGAATGAGCTGTTGCATCTGTGTCAATTGGTCTATCAACATCAGCTGTGTCTCCCTCATCTCATCCATCTCATGTCGCCACTGAGGTAGGATCGAATCACGATCGGTGGAGGACGATGAGGGTCTGACTCGATCGTGGGATGGAATCTCAACCCAAGGCCCAATGCTGACAATAGGATCTCCATGCGGTCTGCCGCTGCGTGGAATAAGAGTTGTAGCCAACGAAACCCTGTCATTGACCTGAGTCGAGTCGGGAGCTGAGTGGCTTGCTCTAAGTTGAATATGTACTCCGCCTACAAATTAATAGTAAAAAATTAAATAACAATATAAATATAGTAAAAACATACAAGTTATGAAAATAAATTTGTACACACAAATGCATCAGCGGCCTGTTGTAAGGTCCACTCGAAGGTACCATCCTCGCGCACACTCTCATGTGTCATCCGATAGCCTCGCCAAAGGTGACGCTCCCACGGCCAATTGTGCGCTCCTGTCAATATTCAATAAAATAAAATGTATTAAGCTTAATTAACTCTTTAACCCCCAAAGTTCGATAAATATGTAGTGACCTACGTTGCCATGTTTCAGAAGATGCGGTTAGGCTTCTATCTCATTCGAAAAAGCACCGGCACATTTGCATCATGAATGTCTCATCTTTTATAAATGCTAGGTTACTTGTTGTTGATAAAATTTCGACAGCACCTCCCCACGTTTCTCCAAATAAACGACATAGACATGGTTGAATAATCCCACATCTAGTATACATCCGGAGAACAAAAGGAAGTGCCGTCAAAATTTCACCAACATCAAGTAAACTAGCATTGATAAAATATGAGACATTCACAATACATACATACACACACTCGGTGTATATTTTTAAAACTGTCAGATTGACAATTCAAGGACCAAAAAGTACATATCGTACAAGCGTATCGGTTGTACAACATGTATGCTCTAATGGTTTCGAACGAGTTTCTAAGCATTCTCTAAGTAAGTTGCAAATGCAACTTAATACAGAGTATATACCGTGCCACACAATGGTACATTGAGAAGTAAGTATATCTTAGCACGAATAAGTATGCTAAGAAGAAGTGAGATACAATATCGTACCATCGGATGATAAAGGTATGCTTCTATCTCATTCGAAAAATCACAAGTATGTTCAAAGTCGTACAACATGTAAATGGTCAATCAAACGAGTTTCTTAGTAATTAAGCTTTGCATTATTGTTTTAATATTTACAAGGATCGCACATTAGCGCTACTTTTATAAGCTCACTTTCACAAGCTTTCAATATATAAATTAATTAGAACTTTGGACTAGAACTTGAGAACCCTAGTACAATATATAATAATTTATATACAGCCTATAACTAGCTAAACCCAGCATACATCAATAGATAATGGGGACCTCTACGCTAAACGTGGGCAACTATCCCCAAATTACTAACAAATAAAGGGTATCATACACCTATGTTCTTACTAGGCACTAGGGATCGATGGCAACTTTTCAGAATCCGATCCGAACCCGATGATGCTCCGCCCCGAAAAATCCGATTTTCTCATAATTTTTTAAGACCCGATCGGGTTAGGGGCGGGCTTAGGTTTAGGTTCCACCCCGCCCCGACTAGTGTTATGTTTATTTTTTTAAAAAAAATATGTACATATTATATATTGAAAAAGGGATATTTTTATACTTTGAGTGCTTAAATTGAGTTATACTTATATCAAAAATTAAAAAGAATTAATTTTGAATTTAAATTATAAAAAAATTAAAATTTTGTGAATGTGGATGAGGCGGGGCGGAGCGGATCGGATTGGATCGGGTCCGAGTCTTTGTAATTACGGGGCGGGGCGGGTCCGGGGCAGGGAGCCATGAGAAAGTCGGGTCGGGTTCGATTTTGGAGATACTCGCTCCTAACCCGCCCCGTTGCCACCCCTACTAGGCATCGCCCACAAACAAAACCTAGCATGCATCAACAGGACAACTATCTCCAAATTTCTAAGAAATAAAGGGCATACTACACCTATGTTCTTACTAGGCACCGCCTACAAAATAAAACATAACAAACAATCATATATATTATACAACCTTATATATAAGATCATTAAATGATCATCACATTACTTAATTTATAAATCTTAAATTTAATTATAAATCATATCTCATGTTCTAAACATCAATCAATAAATCCTAATTAAGTTATAAATTCTAATCGAATTCATAAACCCAAAATCTTAAATAATTTCATAAACTCTAATTCAATCCAAAAATCCTAATTCGATTCATAAATGCTAAATAAGTTCATAAATAATTTATTTAATTCAATATGAAAAACTATTTTAAACTCTCAATTTCATTATCCCTAAACTATTTACAAATCCTAAATAAGTTCATTAACCCTAAACTATTTATTATTAATCAAAGTTTATTATTTTAGGTTATTAAATTTAATATAAATAATTTCATATTATTAAATATATTTTAGATTATAATTTTTTTAGTTTATTAAATATATAAATTTCAGCTTATTTCAGTTTCAATGATTTGAATTCTTATTAAAATCTTTAGTATATAAGCATTTTCAAATTTCAGTTTAATATTTTAAGTTTATAATTTTAATTTATTTAATTACTTCAGATAAGTGACTAAATATATTAGTATCTATAATTACGTTTAATTATACAATCTAAATAATTACAAATAATCAAATAAAATCGTAGAAAATTGCAAAATAATAGAAACTTCACAAAAACTTCATAAACATCAAAACACATCAGATTCAATCAAAGAATAATCATATAAAAATATTTTAAAAAATAGAATAATTACAAATAACTAAAAAAATATAAAAAATGCGAAAACAGCCATGAGAGAGAGAGAGAGAACGACGGCGCCTTCGTGACAGCCATGAGAGAGAGAGATATTTCTTACTTGAGAGAGAGAGAACGAACGACGGCGAGTTCTGAAAGATTAAAATTGATCACCAGTGATCCCCAAAGTGGAGAGAGAGAGAGAGAGAGAGAGAGAGAGAGAGAGAGAGAGAGAGAGAGAGAGAGAGAGAGAGAGAGAGAG
>JAOWAN010032969.1:0-17935 GCA_028566635.1 Lobelia cardinalis | reverse complement strand
ATAATACATAATAAATGCTTTTCTTGGTTTGTGGATTGAAACCTTAAAAATCAACTATTTTGAACCGGAGGGAGTACAGAATAGCAGTACTCATCATAGTAATATTAAGATTAAATATACCTAACATTTACTTGTTCTGTAGAAACTTTGTAGTATGGCATGAGCCAAATGTGTGTTAGGTTAACCAAATGCTTGACACTAGGACGCAACTTCAGCAATTTAAGGTTGCTGTTCTAATTTACCTTTTTGTCCATGTCACTCGTAAATATACAGCTGTACATGCATTGGCCAATTGTTATTGAGACACTTGGTTTTACGGTGATTAGTTCTAGATATTCAATAGGAATTCAACATCAAAGATATGCTGGCAATTCAAATCCATGGCATGAATCTGGATATAAGAATCAAGACATTCTTTCATTTCCAAATCTAAGCTTTGAAATTAATTTGGTAAGTGTTGCCTAGGAATTTGGGCAGTTTTAGTAACCAGTGTAAGGAATGAAATAAACTGATTTTTTCTTGAATTTTTCTTATACTGTTTTTTTTTTTTCTTGCAAAACTTGCCAAATCCTGGATAGTTTACTGGAATCCTTATTCTTATACATAATTCACTGAGCTGTGGGATGAATCTTCTTTAGGAATCGTACAAAAGTTCCCCACGAAGCTTTCCTTCAATTCGGTTTTAGTATTTCTAAAGTCACGGCACTAAATTTCTGATGCAAGAGTTGATATTACATTACGTGCTGTCATTCCAGCTTAAGGTTTTAGTAAGGCGTTAATTGGTAAAATATTTTACATCAAAGTGTTGTAGATGCAAATCTGTTCATTTCGTCCCATGGTATTTTTGTTCATATTATGAAGTTAAAGAGATTGGTGATTCTCATGTTCAGGAATAACCCAACGTATTTTTTTGGATATTTTAGTATGATATTCGTATTTGTATAAAGGACGCAATGATGCATTTTCTTTTGTAGAGTTTTTAAAGTATTATCCATGCTTTTTGACTTTTTGGTAGGGTACTTGTAGAATTTATTGGAGGAAATTGTTCGGATTCTGAGTCAAAATCTTTATTGATTAACAAGATGGTGACAGTTTGTTTTCCCTCGTATCTTAACTAACATGTAAGCGGAGGCAAGCTATTCTTTTAGTGGACATGATAAGCTTTCTCAATAACAACATATCCAGTTTATCTGTTTTGTTTTCTGAACAAAAAAAATGAGAAATTGGGGCCTGGTATAATGCATTCGTGTTTCTAGACTGATATAATGCATTCGTGTTTCTAGACTGATATAATGCATTCATGTTATCACTCATTACACAGGATAATTCCAATCAAGTACACTCGATCAGAATGGATAACGAGGAAGTTATTAGCCAGACGCAGGGAAACGCTGAACCAACAACTAATCCACCCCTTCCGGTCGATGTCCTTATTGAAATCCTATCTTGGCTGCCAGTATTGGCCTTGCTCAGGTTCAAGACTGTGTGCAAGGACTGGAAGGCTTTGATTGAGGATGATAATTTTATATTCAAGCACTACAAGCGTTCCTTCCCTTGTGTATGTAGGGAACATCAGCAAGAACATCCGGGGTTTGAGCTAATGATCAGGGATATATATCATTGTTTAGGAATATATTATGGCATGGTAGTGGAGAAGGGTATTTTTGGTCGGACGTACAGGATTAGGAACCCTGCAACTCGCCAAAATCTTGAACTGCCTGATCCACATGGGGATGTTTTCAGTATGTTCCTCGCTCATATTTCTTCGTCTTTTAATTTCAAATTGATCTCATTTTATGACGATGGAAAGAAAGCAGGAAATGGTTGCCAAATACTATCTCTTGATGGCAGTGACAATCTCTATTGGAGAACCCTGATTGTTCCAGATTTGCATGAACTTGGGGAGAAGAGACTGCGTACCAAGTTTGTCCATATAGGGGCAGTTGTTCATTGTGTTATCATAGCAGAGAGTGGCTCAAACTTGTCGATGCATGTTTTGTCTATCGACATCCAGAATGAGGGCTTTCTTAATATCATTAATCCCCAAGATTGTTTTGAAGATCTGATTGACGTTGAGCCTTTTCAGTTCAATGACGAGCTCGCATTTGCTGAAGTTCTGAAAGAGGGGCTACAAGTTTACACTTTGGAAGCTGACAAGAACCTTGTGAAGAAGGTGATTCTGCCATTGGCATTCTTGAAACACAATCCAGAAATGAAGGATTATCTTTATATCTTTGCGATTGAAGGCTCTGAGTTTTGGTTCAGGTGGTGGGACAAGAAACTTTTTGTTTACGATATTGAGTCGCGTAAGATCACATGTATGACGCATTTGTTGGCATTGGAAAGGTACAAGTTTCCACTCAAGCCTAGCCTCTTCGCTCTGAAGGGGATGGAACCAACGGAGATGACAACTCCAAATCGGTTTACCGTTATGCCAAAGGTGTGATTGGATTGCTTTTGCTATGGAACAAAAGTTCAAATAATAAATAAACAAATAATAATGGATGGCTTTTGTCCAGATTTTGCTGCCTGTTTTACATTTTAAAGATTTGTGTTTCTGGTTTGGCATTTAAGGTTTGTAGGAGAATGTTGAAACTTTATTTCAATGGTGTTGGTTTTTAAAGGACTCTGTTTGTCCAGATTTGCCCTTGTTTATTACTCTTTTCTTCAATGAATGTCTCTACAACTCTCTCTTATGCATTACTTCATCTAATAGGATTAGTGAGTTAATGTAACAAAGTGTTGACATTTTTATTTTAACAAAAATGTGACAATTATATTTAAACAAATTATAAGTCAAAAAGTAACATATAAATTTTGAGCAGAGGGAATATATTGTTATTTTGCAACATTTCTAACATATTTCTTCAAATTTATAAAAGAAAGATAAGTCAACGTTGAAAGTTGACTTTAATGCTGATTTAGCAGACGTTGCATCCAAGAGGCACCAAATCTTTGTGACCTTAATTTTATGGCATAGGTTCTCATATTTTGAGTTTATTTTTGCTAACAATAAAGTAGTATTTATACTCACTCGATAGTTAAAAAAATGAATTTGGTATAACATTATATTTATTCCCTCTAATAATTAATAATTGGGTCACCAAGTCGTTTTATGATCGTTTTTATTTTTTGATTTTTTATAGGTCCCACCATTATCTCTCTATCTCTCTCTGACTTTTTCACTTTAATCATTACAAAAAATCAAATCAAACCATCAAAAATTGACTTCCTGACCCAAGCCTAACAATTTTTTAATTTTAGAGTATTATTTATTTAAATGTTACAATAATTAATATATATATTTTACTTAACATCTAAATTTATAGTGAATGTATATAATTATAGTTACTATGACCTCAATTTCCAAGGTTGTGTTCTCCTGGATAATTTTCACTTAAATTTTTTAATTTTTAATTTTTTTCTCTTATTGGTCTCACTTTTTCTTTGTATCTCTCTCTTACTTTTTACTATAATCATTACAAAAATTTAAAAAATCAAATTAATAAATCACCCATTCAAACGCACCACAAATATTCTATGTTCCCCATTCTCTCTCTCTCAATTTCTATTAATTTTTCATTATAAATGAATTTTACTTTTAATTTATATATATCGTATATTTTTTAATATTTTTCTTTCATATCCTTCAAATACGATATTAAATACTCGCCAAACGGCGGGGCCCGCACTAGTTAGTTAATGTACACAAACTTATTAACGACCACTTGGGTTCAGAGAAGGGTTTTACTTGCCCATTTGGAAATCATATTTGGGATAAGCATCAAATTAGGGTTTATGAAGTAGAACCACCATGGAAGAGCATTTGAATTGAACCACAAAAATCAAAACATTTCCAATTTCCAGTTGAGCAAAGATTGATGATGACCTCCTCCTTTATCCCCACCACCACAGTACAAACCTCCAGAGTCTCTCTTCCACCTCCTCCTTTTGTCTTCCTAAACCCCCATTTCAAACCCAATTCATTCTCACTAAACCCTAGAAGAAATACGCGAAATTCCCTCCATTTCTGTTGCAATGCCGCCAAGCAGCAACAATCTGGCCCTGTTAAGAAGCGTTCCCAACCACCGAAGACGAAAAACAAGGGCGGATTCGGCTCACGAAATAATGAAAAACCCTCCGGCCGAAACAAGGGTGTTGGTCCAGTAGATGAATTCGATTTTGAAGATGATTTTGGAGTTGATGATTTTGAAATTGAAGATGATTTAGGAGTTGATGATTTTGAAATAGTTGGTAATGATGCTGAGTTCCCGCCCCGGCTCCCCCCTAAATCAAAATCAAAATCAAAATCAAAACCGAAGTTGAAACCGAGTAGCAAGAAAACGGTTTCTACATCGAGGGGGAAGAGTTACCAGTCAATGTCGTTGCCGAAACCGCCGGCCGGGTTTGTGTTGGATAATCATGGGAAAGTTGTTCTGGTTTCCGACAAGCGCATTGTTACCATTGTAAGCTCCTTGTATATTTGCTATTTTAGTTTTACCATTTGCTTCTTGCTTATTGCAAACCAATGTTTTCTTATTTATAATGTTTTAATCATTTCATTTCGGCCACTCTACTTACAATATTATTAAAAAAAAAATGTTCCATTTTTTAATTTTTTTTTGTATTTTACATATGTTTATTGGTTTATTTTCTACAATTTTAAATAAGTGCATGCTAAATATCTCTGACTTTGATAAGTCAATGGACTTGCTTTTGGGACCAAGGAAGTATATTATTGTTGTTATAGTTTGATTACTCTGGCTATATTCATGAATATGCAGCTGCAAATTCATTTTCCATCAAATTTTCTCAAAATTTAGCATTAGATCAATAATACTATTTATGCAAGCAGTAGCTAATATTCTATACTTGAAAATGAAAATAAGATGATGGTAGCCTGTGGTAACTAATTAGAGAATGTAAAACAATGTTAATGATAATTACATACTCCCTTCGTCCTTAAATGTGTGTCATGTTTTGGCTTTTTTGATCATCTTCATTGAACTTTGGCCTTTTTAAAAAAATAAGAATCGACTTCTTGGTGTTATTGATAGTTTGCTGGATAATCACACAAGGGTTTATAATTTAGAATCGAAGACAATGAATATATTATTAAATAATTATTTTAATAATAAATTATGCTAGATTTTCCTAAAACCAACCAGAACACTCATTTAGGAACAAAGGTTATAATTTTTTTTTTCACATGGATAAAATAGTTAATGCAATGAAAATAAGACCTTATTCCCCTCACCCCCCCCCCCCAAAAAAAAAACCCGGTATATCACGCACTTTTAGTGTTTTACACGCACCTTTCTTCCTTTTGGTTCTTATAAGACGACCATTGTTAACTTCATGATCAAGCACGTAGGCCTGGACCATGTATGATGACACTTTCTATAAGTTGCACACTCACATGCATTGCACTAGAACCATGTTTCCCACAAACTATATCTTTACAATGAAAAATAAAACTAAACAACATTTTCAAAACTATTTTTCCTTAATAAAAGAGAGAAAATATTAGATCTATTCGTAACTAAGCTTCAATGACTAATTCTTTCAAAATTTTGGCGAACCAATCTAATACTCCCTCCAGTCTGATTTAACTCTCTTTTTAACTCGGCACTAGTTTTAAGGAATGAAATTATTTCTAAAACTTTATAAAGTGGAGAACGAAGTTCACCCTTTTGTTATTCTCTCTCTAATTCATGTCTCTCCACTACCCAAAAAAGTATGGGTAAAATTGGAATTTAGATGCTTTTAGTGAAAATGCGAATTATTTTATACCAAATTTGTGTCAAAAAAGAGAGTTATTTCAGATCCAAGGGAGTTGAATACTCGGCCACGGAAGCTCATATTGAGAAAATAAGGAATATTAAACTTAGAATGTTTGCATTCATACTTGAGTTGTTATCTCTATAACCCATGCAACGATCTAAATTAGGAGCCCAATGTATATTATATTTCTAAGAAAGCTGATAATCCCTACACGTGAATAATATACTAGCGCAGCTAATTATGTTACTCTATTAGTTGGAGTGATTCTAATGACATAGGATTAGAGGAAATTATGTTGAGAGCTTCTGCCATTTTGATTTTATCATGAGAAGAAACTTGTTCAAGTCCTGAACGTGAAATAATCAGCCTAAAATATGCGAATATGAATCTAGTCAATATCGTAAGTGAGGAGAAAGTTTGGTTTTATTTAAGTTCATCACAAGAAATATCTTAGTTTCATGCATTTAGGCCAGAATAAATGTTTTTCTTTTCTTCATGACATTGGCCTGTTACTTTATATTTATAGATAGTGATATTCACTAACCATGCTCACTTTACAAGGAGAGTTCTAAATCCTTCTACATACCAAACTTTTAAAAAATTGTTCCTTTTATATAATAGACTATGAGTTTTACAAATAAAACTAATACTAATTTACCATGGTACGTAGTTCACTTATAGTTCACTTTTTGAAATCCAATTAGTTATATTTCACAAATTTGACGTGTAAAATCTAATTGCAATTAGTAAGTATATCCACTCTAATCAATAATTACATATCAATATTTTTTTGGATATCAAAATGCTAATAGTGCGCACAACAAGATCGCAATTACAAAGGAACTAGAATGCTATAACCTAATCATTACATCACAATATTTTACAACACTCCTACAATGGGAAAAAATGTATAAGGTGCAAGTAAATTTGCATTCAAGGACATACTAACAAAGTTCTCTTTAATAGTAAGCAAAACGTAAATTTGTATCTCAACAAATGCGTTTGTACATATATTTCTAAGGTTGCACGAATGGGCATATAATCACTTAACTATTATGGATCATCAAATTTGATTCTTTTCTTCCCTTTGACTCGTATGTGTATATATATGTGTACGCATATTGATACTCTAGTGATATGCAATTTAAAATTGAGGTCCTCTTTTCTCAATGTTAAAAGAAAAGGTTAATGTTGTTTGTTCATTATGTTAGAAGAAAACAATTTACGAGGAGGGAGTATTTGATTCTAAAAGAACAATGACTGTTATCTTGAGAATTTTTTTGAACGAAAGAAAAAAGAAAGCAACACCATTTTTCCAAATACTTGTGAAATAATTCCCGTCTCTGGTTAAATAAAAATCTTCGTTCAATGTGAAAGCATAATTTTATATGTGAGGAACTGAGTTTTCAATACTATTTTCCTAATTCTCATGAAAGAATTGCTGTCTTTGGTTAAATAAAAATCTTCTTTCAATGTGAATGCATTATTTTTATATGTGAGGTTTCCAATGTTATTGCTTATAAAACTTGAACTATATTATTATGCAATTGAAAATCCGATACGGACTAATATTCCTTCCCCAAATAATTTCTTATGTTTTCCTTTTCCCCCCAATCAAACTAGAGTCCATTTATGCAAATACAAACACAAACGACAGGGCAACAAAGTAGCTCTAACAACCTTATCCTTCTTTTGTTAGTGAAAACATAAAATTTCCAAACCATTTGAACCTTGGTCATCATTTTAAAATAATAAAATTTGTAAATACAAGAATAATACAATCGGGATTTAAATGTGGCTATTCCTGTTTTGAGTTTATGCTACCTAATTATGTCAATGCATGAGCCTAGACCACAAAAGAACTCCATCCGCTCTGGGTAAAGAGTCCATGAGTGAAAGTCCAACTTCTTTGTGTTTCTGCTTGTTTTTTTTTACAAATTTTACTAAAACTATTTTTTTCCTACAATACGCAAGAAAACTATCATATTTTGAATAAAAAATTGAGAAAAAAAATGTGTAGTTTAATTATTGAAAGTTGTCTCTTTGAATGAAGTGTCCCAAGATAGAATAGTGGACTCTTTGCGGAAGGAAGGGAGTAAGTAATGAAATTTTATTCACCCCTTTATGAAATGAGTGGGATCTTGACTTTAATGAAAAATGGTCCGTGACTCTTTATTTGCAGCGAAAAGGAGCCTTTTTAGTAAAATTGGTAATATATTTTGTAACTTACTGTTTTCATAATCTTGGTCTTTAGATGTAACTGTGGATTTTAAAGAGGTCATGGACAGGTTGATCCTTCCAATAATTGCCCACTAGAGTGTGTTATCAGAAGAGTTTTTAGAAGTTCACGTGGGGATGATTGCATGCTTGTCTGCCCCGTTGATATGTAAGTAAGGCCGCATCTTTAGTTAAACTATACTTCTGCCATATGCTTATTTATTTCATAGGGGGTTACCTAGTCATAATATTTTGTTTGTGCAGGCCTGTTCAGATAATGAAGAGTACGAATTTTGATGGATGGTCAGCTGTAAGTCGTTAGTTTCTCTTTTGCTTTTTAGTTGACTATGAACAAAGTTGAAGAGGATACCGACTAACTTGTTTCAAATGCAGAAATTTATGCTTTATGGCGTTCTAAAGTTCTTTTTCTTTTTTGCTATGAGCTATTGCAGCTTGTTGGTTGCTTAATTCCCCCATTGTTTTATTTTCCCATTGGTTAGAGTTTTCGTCATACAGTTTCCCTGGTATGATTTGTAGACACAGACAAGCATTTCAAATGTCCACATAAACAGGATCAGACATGGCAAAGCATATATATATTTCTAAATATTATGTATTTTTTTGTTGTTGATAAAAGAAGAAATTTTAGAGATAAAGAATAATTACAAAAGGAGGCGAGACAGAGATCCACCCTAACAACTTGAAAACAATAAGGGAAAAGGAAAAAAAGGGAAAAGGAGAAACAAAGAAGAAATAAAAAAAAAACAGAAAAACTAAAATGGAGATGCTCTCCAACTCATAACCAAGTCCGCTATTGGGAACCCTTCGGAAGCCCCCAGGCTATGCACTTCAAAAGAGTTCTGAAAAGAGATTCTCCCCCACTAAAGAGAAGTGGGCAATACTTCACTCCTGAAGATGCATGCATTCTGCTTAAATCTTAATCCAAATGATCCAACAAGCTAAAATCAGCACACCCAATAAAAACTCCAGCGTCTTCCTTGAATCCAAAACCCATTTGTCTGATCAATGTACAAATCCTGAATTGTATGGAGGCAATTCAAACTTCTCCTTGCACTGCAACAAGGGGGACCATAAGTGCCATGAAACCCAATGCAGAAATAAGTGATCATGAGTCTCGCTGTTGGCCATACACACAAAACAAACTTTTGGAGATAAAACCTTATTTGAGCAATTGATAATTTTCAGCTGATTAAGAGTTACCGGCCAAAAAAGACTTTATACTCAAACGGAACCTTGAACTTCCATATATATATATATATTTGATGGGCCCAGATTGGACTTTAACCCAATAGGTCCACACCCCAAGGGGCAAGCTCACATCCCTGAACAGATCTCTCACTAGCCCGTCGGCCCCAAACTTATCAAGGGCGACCGACCCAGACTGTCCGCGAGCAAGCGCCAACTTTCTGAGGGTTTCTAGATCGCCTATCTACTCATTGAGTTCGGTAGGTGACCGGGCTAGCTGTCCAGCCCGCCCTTATTTACTCATTGAGTTCGGTGGGCGACCGGGCAAGCTCCTCGCATGTATCACCTCGTCATCTTTGAAGAGTGATGGAGATTAGGGCGGCCAAGTGGGCGATCAGCCCATACTTCCTCAATTTCATCAGAGGAGTCCTTTCCAGGTGTCTCTAGACTCTAGAGCCTGAGGACGCTCCAACCACCCCTTACGTGGCCCACGATTTACTCCAAGACCACAATTACTGGTCACCCTTATCTCGGGGGCAGTTTCTCCAAACGTGCAACGGTTCCAGCCACGTCTCCACCACTTCTGCCTTGCTGCCAACGTCCGGGAGACCTATAAATACCTCCGGCCATCATCTTACACAACTTTACACTCCGAATTGCTGTCATATGTACACACACGCACTCTCTGCAATAACTTGCACCTGTGAGCAATCTTTTCTGCGTTCTTCACAGAACCTTTGTGGATTCCGCAGCTCCTTCTCTTACGAGAACTTACTCTCATGCTGGAGCGTTCGAGCGAGGTGAAAACATTGCTCTTTTCCTCAGGTGTTTCCTTTGTGCACGCAGGTCTAAACCCACTCTCTTGATCCTCAATCCTCATTGGAAGATAACTCAGAGCCTATCCACTCACGCCAGGTGAGGGTCGATCCATTCCGGCACGATCAATATTCATGATAGCTCAATTGATGAAGCACTTTGAATGCCACGGAGCCTAGATTATTACTAATATTCGGTATGATGATTTTGCACAGCGGACAACTTCTGCAACATTTCCATAAGGACTGTATCTACTTGGTCTTTTTCTCCTTAAACCGCTGTCTTTACTTCTACCATGTCTTCTCCCACTTAATAAAGGAGTAGCTTACCACAAAGCTAATTTTTATAGGGTTTGAACGATGTCGTTCAAGGCACTTTGGTGCGTTTTGATTTAGCCACTGTATGCTAAGACATTGTTGGACCTGTTTTTTTTTCCTTCCAGCGCATTAATATAAGGATGTCAAAAGAATTCTATACCACTTGATACCCTAACATAACTCAAAAGGGGTTTGGTTGGATATTAATGCGGTTTAATTGCATTTTTTGGATTAGGGATTTATGAGCTGATGTAAAGTGTGAGTTTCTTATCTTTTACTCTATGTCAAATTCATATTAGGGAGATTGTAAGGCTGCTGGAGGAAACCTAGGGTGGGGTTTTTGCAAAAATTCAAATCCATTAAAGGCAAGCTTGTAATAGCTCCCAAACTTCGCGCCGAGAGAGAGAGGTCTGAAAAGAGATCTTCACCCAAAGAATAGAAGAATATAACCCATGATCCCTAAAGATCCGAGAATTCCTCTCAATTCAAATATTCCATGACAAACCGAACACCATCCTTAACAGAACACTGCACAACTTCACATGATTCTAGCACATTTGCCCAGCCAAAACCTGTGTGTCTGATCATACGCATATCCTGAATAGTTCAAGGGATGCAAAAATGTTTCCCTTTCACCAGGAGCCTCCATAAACGCTGTGCAACATGACAATTGAGGAACTAGTGATATTAGTAGCATTGCTTATGTTGGAACCACTGTTATTGGTTTTGTTCCCGATAATCCCAAGGCCCAATAACAGTACATTAATAAAACTTCACCTCACAAAATAATATTGATACAAACATAAATCCAATAATAATCTCGATGCAATAAAAATAGAAATCCAAATGAGCTCACAATCTTACAATCTCAATATACAATTCAAACGACTCAAATGAAGATCCTCTCTCTCTCTCTCTCTATATATATATATATATATATATATATATGTATATGTATATATATAAAGATATATATATCTTAGTGGTTTAAACATTAATGAAAACAAAATTCTCAAAAATTTATTGACAAAAGGTAATCAAGGGTTCTAAGCATGTTCTAATCAGGGTATACAATCTAAACTATGTATGAACATCAAATAAACCAATAGAATTTGTGCAAAACTCCGAAACCCTAGGTTTCATTTTGCAGCCTTGCAATCGCCTTTATAATGAATTTGATATAATACCGAGTAAAATATACGAAACTCACGCCTAATATCAGCCCCATAAAGCCCTAATTCAAAATATGCAATCAAACCCCTTTAAAATCGAAAAATCACTACAAACCCCCTTTAAGTTATGTTTGGGTATAACAACCACTGATATCTATTATCTACGTTGTAACCTACCATAAAACTTGATTGCAAAAACCTTGGAATAGAGCTGTACGCGTTTTCATCACGCTTCAATGTGTCATTTTTCTTAAAAATTCAGTGCGACAGATTCCCAAATCAGAATTCTGTATCCTTTCAGCCTTGACCCGAGCTTTTGTTCCTTGTACGGTGTATACATTCCAGTGCTGGTGCCTTTCTGCTGTTTATGATTACCTGTAGTTGTATTTTTCACTAAGAAAAATGAGAAAGGATTCCAATCAGAAATTCTGTGTTGTTATCTCATCAAAATTTGGATAATTGAGTCCTTAAACAATTCTCGGTTAGTCTTCTACCTTGGTTTAGTCTCTTCCTCCATTTTATTTGTTTTGGATTTCAACTCAGTGTAACTATCAACTTGTATAAGTAAGTTGGTTGATCTCGTGTCCTCACAACTGAGAAGAGTTAAGATTGGGGTTATGGATAGTGAGTCCCAGATCACTTGCGCATTTTGCATCTCATGTTGTGGTGTCACTTTCTGTCATTGGTCCCACCATAATTTTGTTTCCTATCTCTTTCTCACTTAAAATTCAATCATAACAAAATGACAAAAAATCACTTATCTGATCTCACCCTGTGTATTGGCTTGATCTTTAGTGAGCAGAAATCAATCCTTCTCTTTCACTCTTCAGCCATGGTTTTCTTTCTTGTCCAGTGATATATTAATGTAGCGGCAGACAGCATGTGTTGGACAAACTAGTTATTAGCTTCTTATCTTACTGTTCAATACTCTACCTTTTTGTCCATCGCACCAAGCCCTAGAATCGTAAGGAATTCAACCTTGAAACAGTAATCCTAAAGTTCGTTGATGTTTCTTGATGAGGGCTAGACTCGACATTAGGTAAAGTAGCAGACATAATACGGCAGTATGTTTAGACTGCCATGATTTGTTTGGGACCGGCTTTTGATCGGCCTGTTTGACCAGGAACATCTATATTGAGAACTTGATGCTGGTATGTTAGGCCCTTTCCCACATTCAATTTTCTTTGAATGTGATATAAACTAGCAGCAGTCACTGCTTAAAAACCCAACATGTAAGGGACTTATTGAGTCCTTACTAACTGTATTCACATGAGGTTGGAATATGTATATGGAGAATAAGTAAACACAAATTTCTGAAGAATTCTCAGTTCCTACGAAATTATTGAAAGATTCTGATAATAAAAAGGTGAGCTCGAATGTCTGTTGGGCGGCAAAGCAATCGGTCGGGGCTATTCTTTAAGAGAAAGATGGCAGCATCCAATCATATTTCCTTATTCTAGCAATTCCCTTCCTATTATTCCTTCTCCCACATTGTTGTCATTGGTAATTCATATTCATTGACCACTATTGTGCTTCCGTATCGCTGCATTATTTATGTTATCAACATCTCGCCTGCATATTGTTAGATGTCTCACCCTTTGTATTCAGCTTTTTTAATTACGGGAAAAGTATCAGCTGACATGTTTGACTATCTACATGGTCTGATATTTAGGTCAATGAAGATGAAGTTGAAGGTCTCCTTCCTACAGCCTCCTATACCCTTGCCAGGATACACATGCATCTGGTACCTAGCGGGTATGGTCACCAGCCAACATGGGTGAATTGTTTTCTTGTAAATGTAACATCTCATATCCAGTGTTTGGCTTCTACATGTGTACTGATATACTTTCTTCTGCCTGGTGCTCAGATTTTGTTTTACAGCACGTGGAGGATTTTGCTACACTGAGGATGAGCTATTTGATATCGTCACAGGTATTACCTCTAACTTTTAACTTTCAATTTGTTACAGGGTTACACCCTTTTATATGGTTTAGGATTTGGCACAAAGCTGAATTCTCAATGGCCAGAAGCTTTATGTGCAAGAACTGATTTTAAGCTGGTTGCTATAACGAGTGCTGTGATGGAAAGAGTTTGTGGAATCACCGGCCATCGTATCTGGTGATACATTTTCTAAATTGTTAGTTCTTTGGCCTAGCGATGAGAAATAGAAAGGAGCCTCCAGTCCAAGTTCACAAATGTTAACGAGAGCATTTGTGTTATGGGCTTGATAAGTATTGGGCCAAGTAAATATGTGTACATACGGGCTTCCCTAAGAAAGAAAATATTTAGTTTCTCTATCTCTGTCTCTTTCTCGTTTCTTCTTCTCACCACCTATGTTACCCGGGCCCTTCATTTCCGGCCAACTGTCGACACGACACGATCCCCTGTCCTATCCTTCAAATGGCAATCTGGATACTCCATTTTGGAAGCTGTGAGGTTGGTCGAATCAGATTAAGGTTTAGGCTGGTGGAATAGGTTTTTCTAACGAGAGGGATTAAGAGAGCGAGAGAGACACACAAATTCAAGGATTGAACTGCATAAAATTACATTCTAAAGATAAGGCACAATAGGCGATAAAATTGATAGAAAATGTTAAATATTTTCCGACAGCTACACCTGTGGATCAATAAGTCCTTTAGGTCAATGTTGCTAGAGGGTTGGGTAAGATGTAACCTGCAATGAGAGAGATAACTAAGAAGAATAATTCTTGACTTAATGAATGATTTTATGGTTTCTTGCCGTAAATAGAGTTGAAAGCGATGGGCTTATGTAGCCAGTCCAAAGTAGCTGTGGACTAGGCTTTGACATGTTGTAAGGATGGAAATTTCTGCCTATGCTAGATGCCCGCCCAACCCACCCACAATTTAATGGGCATGGTCACCTTTATCATTACTCATGGTTTATATTCCAGACTACTCAAATTGGCACTATTTTGGCGTCCTCTCAAGTAAATAGCCAAAGTAGTTGCTTATTTGTGCATTAGGAGAACAGTCATCCCTCTCTTCTGCATATCCACCTACCTCCCTTCTCTAGCTCATAGTGCCAATTTGAGTTGTGTCATCCTAATGTTAGTGGATCATCTCTTTTACCATCCAAGATCGAAATAAAATAATTTGTTACATTTATTGATGATCATTCCGAAAGTCCTCTGCTTTACTTAACAAATTATAGTATCATCTTAATATGATGCTTTATCCCAACTAGGAAGGGAAGCAAAGACGATATAGACTCGATAGACTAGGACGCGACGCAAAGCAGCTAGCTATTATTAAAACAAACACCGAGAACAAACCACTAAACGAAACTAACAACGAACCCACTAACATTGGATACACATCTTCTGTATTCATATTCATTTAGGTGGGACTGGATACACATTACATTTTGTTGTGTATAGTTTTTGTTGTTCTCGTAATGATTAAAGAAAAAAATAAGAGAGAGATGGAAAGAAAGAATTGGGACCTATGAGAGAGAACGTCAAAAAGCTCAAAAATTGCAAAATCAACCCAATCAATATGCATCCAATCCATCTTTAAGTGTTCCATATTATGTGCAAATAGTCTTTAAATGATTCAATCTTTACCATGCACTTTTTTCCAATTAGCTTATCATATCTACAGGTGATGGCCAGGATAATGGTGTGCCAACGGAAGGTGTGGAGCTTGCAAGCTTCGATCAGGTATAATTTTGTATATGGTATTTTTATGTGGTATGCTCAAGTAACAAACCACTAAAAATATTATAGTTTCAAATCCCAGGTTTCGTAAAAACATTTTTGGGTAATATAAAAGACTAGGGTTGTTTCTCTCTCTGGAAAATCAATGGTTTCTCATGGTGAGATTTCATGAGTCCAGGCTGGCAAAGTTAGTGTTCCCAAAGTTGTCTCAGGCCTCTCTTTGGGCACGATGTTTGGGAGCTTTCACTAGCTTGCCTTTAGTGGACTTCATGAGTCCAGGCTGGCAAAGTTAGTGCCCAAAGTTGTCTCAGGCCTCTCTTCAGGCGCGATGTTTGGGAGCTTTCACTAGCTTGCCTTTAGTGGACTTGACTAGGGATTGGTAAGCTACCCTTCCTCTTTATAGCTTTAGATTGGATGTATTTTTGTTTTTGCCGTCTTGGCTTTTGATTATTTTTGGTGGATTTCTAGTCCTCCTCTTGTACTTACGTCTTCTTTCCAATATATTTTTTTTAATATAAAAAAAGATATGTTGTTGCATATATGCGTGGAAATAGGACTGTTAATCCCGGTTTAAAGAGCCGGGCCTAGCTCTGTCCAAGTCGAGCATACAATAAGATATGTATGTTCAAGCCGAGCCCAATCTAAATAAAATTGACCATTTCTTGCCCAAACCAGGTCCGTCATTTAAAGCGGGCATCGGGCCTAGTTTGGGCTTGCCTTTAAACCTCTACAAAAATAAAATTGTAACTTCTAAACCGTCTATAAAAGTAGTGCAATTTTAATATTTTTATACTAATCTACCACAGTAAAAATATAATTAATACAAGCCCCTTAATGTCAAAAAAATGATACAACTTCAAACATCAAGCTTAATGGATATAGCACGAGCTACAAAATAAACTAAATTTTAAAAGAATGATGTATCATAATCGGGAGTATCAAATGATTACGTTTTGCAAAAGAGAAACTGACATGAGAATTCGTATGATTAAATCAAAGATAGTATAGCAATAACACGTTAAAATTAAAAGCAATACTCCATCCATTCCGGATAAAGAAAGAAGATAGTCTCACTTTCGTTATTTGCATGCATCCAAGAATGATCTCAGTACTAAGAAAATATATATTCTTAATACACGTAAATATCAAACGTTTCAATTGTTGGGATACGAAGTATGTATGTAGTGTGGATATATATGTCTATATGGGAAGTTGATCAAATGCGAACCCAGCACACCACATTGATTTATCAAAATGATTTTGATGAATCATAGTTGGATATCAACTGTGATCCATTAAGATCAATTATGATCCATCAATGTGGTTTATTTATCCATCAAAATTAATTTGATGGATCTATGTGGGTCGCAGTGTTCGTATAATAGGTTTTTGGCTGAATAAGCCCCTATTTACATATTTATATATATGCTGTGTCCGCATCTACACGGGTCGACAAAAGATAGTAGTAAATAAGATCGTCTCCACAGGGTAGCTGAAGCTATTTTTTATTGTTTAAAAATTGATTTAAGTGGTTTGAGATTAATGTTAAAACTAAAAAAACCTATGAAATTTCAATAATTAACCTAGGAACTAGGGTTTCATCAAATGCTTTTCACGGCGTTACGATTGTGATGGTCGATTTTATTGCTACAATTGATTCACAAAATAGAAATTCCAAGGTATGTATTTTTTCTCTCAAGTAACATACAAGTGTCTTAGGCTCACATCATGAACTTGGTTTTCCAAGATTTTGTGATTTCGTAAAATCACGATATCGATTTCACACTTTGATTTCATTCGATTTCACATTATAATTTCACACCTTTTCCACTATTACCCCTATCAATAAAAATCTATCACATCATTCTCTCTCCTCTCTCACTTTTCTTCCCTCTCATAAAACATTATCTCACATCCCCTTTCTCTCTCTCTTCTATTTCATCTCTCTTACCACCGACACCACACCCAAACAACCCATTCACTCCCCCCCTTCCCCAGTCTTCTCCCTCTTCTCTCCACTCTCCTCTTCACCGTTTCTCTTTCTACTTTCCACCACCGCTGCCCTCGTCACATTCACACCCTCTCTCATCATCTCTACTCCAGCAGCTCCCCAAAAAAGCCCGACGACCGATATTGTTTTGAGAGATCGGAGTGCAGCTAATATACCAACCCTAAACACTGTCCATTGGAGGATCGATGCGTCCGCTCTGAACCCAGCCGTTCCATATGATACCTTCGTTTCTGGAGATTTAAAAAAAAAAGGGAAAATGGATAAAGTATGGAAGAAATTCGAAGATAGAGATGGGACTTGGAGAGAGGGGAAAGCCAGCGGATGATTCTAGAAGCATCGATTGTTGATGCTCGTTCATCCTTCCCTTTGGCTACTGAAAGCAGTTGTTCTTGTGTGTGTGTGTGTGTGTTTTGTTCAAAAAGCAGTCAGTGTAGTTGTTGCTCCGATGACTGGTTTGGTTTTAGGAGTGGGGCCGAGGCGACGTGTAACGCCCCAAAAATTCCAACTTAAATAATAATGTAAAATTCCCAAAATGCCCATATATCAAATCAAATAAAGTCTCAACTGATTAAATCTCTAACGATAGACTGTTACAATTATAACGATCATAACATAAAGTTCCTATCTTGAACATCTAAAGATTATAGGAAAAGCTCCATTTATTCCCTTCGGCATCACACCTCTACTTTCGGTCTCCACCTTGAGCTAACTAGTCAATTCACTTATTTCCTGAAAA
>JAOWAN010032944.1:0-17940 GCA_028566635.1 Lobelia cardinalis | reverse complement strand
GAAATTTTCAGAACCCATATTCAGATCTTTGTTTAGATCTCCAAGAAGAAAATAAGAGAAGAAGATATATATATATAGAGAGAGAGAGAGCACACTTTTTTATGGCACCGGGTGTGATGGGAGGAGAGGGATGGTGGTAGATATGCTGCTCGGTGGTGGTGTAATGGCGATCGCAAAAGATGGCCGCGGCGAAGAATGGTGACTACCGGGGGGAGAGAGAGAGAGAAAGTATCGGGAGAGAGAGAGAGAGCAGTGAGTATCGGGAGAGAGAGAGAGAGAGCAGTATTTGTAATAGGGCGTTGGGTATTTAATTGGGGAAGGGGAGAGAGAGAGCAGTACCTTTTATTTTTCTGCAAAGTCAAGTGGCATGCAGTGTTATAAAAAAAAAGGTGAGGGGTAATATGGGAAAGATGAATAGTAAAAAACCAAAACCAAAAACCAAACCAACACCAAAACAAAAACCAAACTGTGCCAAAAACCTGCTATCTGAACGCACCCATTGATACTTGACTCTTCACATTTCCAAAAAAACTTTTGATCGATCTCCCCTTCCTATTGAAAGAAAGTTTTAGATTAGTCTATTAGTTTTAGTCTAATATATTAGAAGAAGTATATTAATCTATGGTGTTAATTTATATATATAGTGAAATGTATTAAATAATTAATACTAAAAATTATACATATCCATCTATTATTACTTGATCTAGAGATCATCTAAACTTTAATCTACTATATATTTTCTTCTAATTGCAATCATTAAAAATTAAATACTTTAATTATCCATAAAATGCCTAGTGTTCAAAATAGGATAAATGACATTTCTAAAGTCCTTATCATCTACTTTAATATACCATAGTATGAATTTAGGCCGATCCACACACACAAAAAAAAACTCGTCAAAGGTATTGATAATCAACATAAAATTAAAGATTAATGATTTCTTGCTTCATTTTGTTGTTGAAAGCAACAACATCAATGCGTTAAATAATGTATGCAAAGGAAAAAATCAAACGTGTAAAATTTTATAATATACATTAGTTATTTATAAAGTATGTAACAATAAATAATGCATATCACATTTTCAAAGAATATATCTAATTTATCTGTTATAATAAAAATAACTACCAATGTATCATTTCCTTATTAATGAGCATCTGCTTCAGTTGTATTTTCTTCTCTTTTCTAATTGGGGAGGTTAGCGGCTTAAGTCTCATCAACAATAATAATTATGAGAATGTATTACCTTCTTGAAAATATTATCTCCCTTTAAAATCTGTTTATTATGCCATTAAGCTCTAATTATTGTATATTAATAAATAATAAAGATTGAGGTTATATCTATGTTTTTTTCGACCTTTAAAAAAATTGTACGAACATATTACTTGCTTTGGTTTTAAAAATTAAAGATGAAAATAGAATAAGAACAAATTTGTAGCATGAAAATTTATTGTTTTTAAGGTAATTTTTATTCCTACCAAAGAGTTTACCAACTTTTAGTGTTTTAATGACAAGTTAACTCTCAGGATTACACAAATCACTAAACTGTATTGATAGCAATTATATATAGTTTATTGTTGATTATTTCTACAGAGGGTTAGAAGAAAAACAAGAAAAGGTTAAGGGAAGCAATTGTATGTTTCTCTGGACATTTTAATCCTGCAATATATAGTTGCACTTTTTCATTTAAATTGAAGAGTTGTGACTTTTTGAATTCAAATAAAACACTGTCCGGAAGAGACAACCTTCTATGTGGGATAAATTCTCACATAGATTTTAAGATTCAAATTTAAATTTAATTTAATTTGAATTTAAAATATAATCAGATTATAAAAGCACTAATTAATTCACACATGCGCACATTCAAAGTGTTAAGTGCTAAATCTTTGATTATTAAATAATTTAGTAAATACTACTAAATTATGCTAGCAAATTTTCCTCTAATGTAAAATTTCAAGTATTTCCTCCAAATTTTAAATCAATTGTTTGGTAGTAAATGTGATAATAAGTTCGATCCCTTCCCATGCCCCCTTGGGGCCCAAAAAAAAATAAAAAGAGGGATAATAAACTCATTTTTCTTTCCTTTTCTCTCTTTTATGTGGGATAAATTCTCACACATAACTAATGTTAGAACCTAGCTTTCAACAATTTCCCACTTAGGTTACTATGGTTGTGTTTGGATGGGTGATTTATTGATTTGGTTTTGGGTTTTTGTAATGATTAAAGTAAAAAGTAAGAGAGAGATAGAGAGAAAAACTGTGGGACCAATGAGAGAGAAAAGTTAAAAATCAAACATCATGGATGAAAGTCATGCACAAGAACACACCCTATATTAGTTATAATACAAAAAATATGCATATAAGAAGGTACCTTTCAATTTGAACCTTTAATTTGTGTAAGTAACTTCAAGGTTAATGAAATAAATTGTGGCAATAAGCTATGAACCATGATTCCTCACATTGAACTGAAAATAACCACACACATAATTTTATCGTGGGTCTGTATCTTTTATTTTTAGAAATTAAATCCTTAAATAAATTGGCATAAACGTGCATATATTTTGCCACATTCGGCAATGACAAGTTAATATTAACTTTTGAGAGCATAGCAAAAATGTACTCAAATTGCTTATCCTTTTTATTATTAATCTTCCATAAAACGTAACAACATAAGGTGGAGGAGGAACATATAGAATTCGTTTGGATAGTCGTTTTTTTTTTAAATTATTTTTTGGTGTGAAGTTTGTTTTGATTTTGGTATTTGTGATTTTTGAAAGAAAAAAATTAATTTTGTCCTTGATGTGATGTTTGATATAGATGGAGAGATAGATAGATGTTGGTTGATGTGATACTTGATAGAGATTGAGAAAGAAAGAGAGAGGGTGATAATCGTGAATTGATGTGATGTTTAATAGGATATAAAGACAGGTATAGGGGTATGTAAAAATAATAGAACGGCGAGAGAAAACCTTATTTTAGAAACATATCAAGCGAACATGTTTTTCGAATTCGGTTTCAAAATTGGTTTAAAAAACCTAGCTAATGAACACATCCAGGACGTTCTTTGTCATTGACAAGAACTTCCTTCTCCTTCTCTTTATTTTCAATGACATAACTATTATTAGATATATCAAATTTAGATTTGTATTATACCTTATTATCTACCTTCTTACCATTTTGCAAAGTAATTATTGTTCTTGCTTGTTCCGAATGTTTAGGCGGTCTCTCAATTGAGAGTGCTTGTAAAGTTTCAGCTATTTGTCCAACTTGCACCTCAATCTAATTCAAGGATGTATTATGTTGAGCGAATCTTTGTTCATTTGCCACGTGTAATCCTTGAAATTATTTTGATTAATTGATCCATTTTAACCTCCAATTGAGTTTGTTTTTGTTCCATAGCATTGGAAAATGGAGACAAATTCAATGTATTTTGTTGATTCCCATATGATAAATTAGCCAATTAGGGTGTATAAATCCTATAAGAGAAGTCAGGGTTGTCTTAATTCTTATAATCCTTAAGGGTTTATCTTCCTCGTATAGGTTAGTGACCTTCAGTGCCTAACGATATCGGAGACACGAATAGTATATCATCCTAGCGGAGGTTCAATACATTGTTGTTTAACAGACAACCATAAGAACATAATCAATAAAAAGGGAACAAGCATAGTCGGTAGGAGAGATAGAATCCTATCTCCTAAACTTTCTCGCTATTGAACTTCGTTTAATTATCAGTATATAATTATTTATATTTATTCAACTCAATCACACTTAATATTGTCAATTCAGTTAATTTACTTATTTCAAGTCTTAATAGATTGACATCATGCTTATCATTATCTATATTAATTTAGTTAATTAATAGAAGTAAGAAGACATTAATACTTTTATTCTTTTTAAGTATCTATGAGAATGAGAGAGAGAGAGAGAGAGAGAGAGAGAGAGAGAGAGAGAGAGAGAGAGAGAGAGAGAGAGAGAGAGAGAGAGAGTATAAATGGGATTATTAGGTTATGGTGGTTAGCAATGGTGGTGGTGGTGGTGCTGGTGGTTTTGGAGGGGGTAAGGCAACAATTTTCGAAAATGAGGAAGGGAGGAAAATTTGTTGAATTTGACTGTTTCTTTTTGCAAATAATAGAATATAATAATAAAAAAGAACAAAACTTTTAAATTGTTTATGGTGGTTAGGGTGTCAACGATTCGACATTGATACGAAATTTAAGTTTTTTTTTGGAATCGACCTCGATTTGATAACTTTAAAGTTCAACTCGAACTCAATTTTGAACTCGAAAAAATGTACTAATCTCAACTTGAATTCAACTCGATAAAACATTTTCGATTCCGAGTATTTCGAACTCGATCCTCTTGATAACTCCAATCATATATATATAATATATATTTAAAAAATATTATATAATAAATTAAAAAATATTTTAATTTAGGTCAACTCGCGAGTTGGCTCATAAGCTCAATAACATAATTAAATAGATCGATATCAGATCGATATCGAACTCGAGTTCGAGTCGACTCGGATCAAACTCTAAATATTTCGAACTCAAATCGATCCCAACTCGAATCAACTCTAAATTTCTATCGGGTGATTTACCCGCTAATACTAGATACGGAATCCGAATTGAACTGAATTAGTAAAGACAAAATTCTTGATACCAGTAAGCAGCAAAAAAAAAAAACGATAACTGTGAAAATAAATCCCTTCGACGAGCATAAAGAAAAAGAATATTTACGTCCTCCAAATTCTTTTCCCTTTCTTATTGTATATTTGATTATTTGTGCATTAAAAAATAGATGTAAAATAATTATTAACACATAACTTATAAGTCGACATTAATAAATCATAAATTTTATAATTAAATTTATATAAAGATATTTATTTTATTTTTAAAAATTTGGAAAAAATTACAAAAATTATTGAAAAATATATAAAATTAAGAATATTAAAACATTGTCATTTTTTCAAATGCCACGGACATACAATACACGTTTTTTATTGGCAACTTTATTGAATATATTTTTTAAAATATTGATTTAAAAAAACAAATCGAAAAATAATATATATAAAATATTTTTTTGAATGTCACGGGTATTTTGACGAGAGAGATCAGGTGGTTTGATGTACTTTTTGTTTCATAGATTAACAGTATGGATAATCAAATGTGATGCCTGTACATTTCAGTTCCCAATTTTAAGTTTTGATGATTAAACAGAATTCAAAAAATTAGGGTTTTGTTAGAATGAGAGAACTAGTAGAAATAGCAGCTGCTGCTGCTGCAGAGGTTCCTTCGGTATCAGGAGTGTCGCAGCAGAGTAACGATTGGAGGTTATACGGATGGATGGTTCACTGCCATGGGTTTTGGCACAACGCGGCGTTGATTGTCGCATCGGCGCTGTTCGTGATGTTCTTGGGGTTTCAGGCCAGGAAGAGCTTCAGAAAGTTGTCCAATGGCCGATCCTATATAATGATTTCTTATTATGGGTTTCTCTGGCTAGTTAGTCTCCTCAACCTCTCCTGGTGCTTCCTCCAGGTTTTTACTCTCTCCATCCGTCCCAAATAAGTGTCCAATTTTGACTATTTTGATTAACTCGTTTAGATTTTGACCAATTTATTATTGTATAAAATGACTATTAACATATAACAAATATTATTAATAGTTTACTAAATACTCTTACAATGTATTCAAGTTTAGAATTTAAACACTGTAGTAAAACTTTGTCAGCGCTCCTGATAATTTTTGCCTAAATGCTACATCTCCACCTAGGTGTAATTGATATTCAGCAAAAGGGTGTTTAGTGCATTTGCCTCGTGGTGCATCGAATAGGCTAGAAGCGCCAGCCCATCCTTTGAGTGGGTGTGGTAAAAAATGAGCAAGGGCGGAGTAGAAAATTTACGATTTGGCTTAGACTAACAACTTGGAACGTAGGAACTATGACGTGTAAATGGATGAAGTGGTAGATACTATGAATAGAAGAAAAATGAATATAACGTGCCTACAAGAAACAAAATGGATAGAAGAGAAAGCGAGAACTAGAAAATGCCGGATTTAGATGATATTGTACTGAAAAGATGGAACGAGGATGAGGTTTGCATAGTAGTAAATAAGGATCTTATAGAAGATGTCATAATACTTGTTAGGAAAGGAGATAGAATCATATTTTTTAAATTGGTATTTGGAGAAGAAATAATTACTCTAGTTAATGCCTATGTGCTGCACGGGGACTAGAACAACTAATTAAGGATCAAGTTTGGGAGGACTTGGATGAGTTAGTTCAAGGATACCTAGAAGCGAAAAAATCTATACCGGGGGAGATTTTAATGGTAGACTCTTAGGGTACGAGGGAGTGAACGGAAGATATGATTTTGGTGATAGAAATAATGGAGGAGTAGCTCTTTTAGATTTTGTGGTTGCTTACGACCTCGTGATAGCAAGAACTTGTTTTCAGGAAGAGAGAAGAAGATTTAGTACTTTTAAAAGTGAATTAAAGAAGACATCCGAAGACATATTTCTCCAGATGTGTGCGTCATGTCTATGGGAGCTAGTGAGTCCCAAGAACACTTGTTTGTGCATTGCCCTACGACTTGGAATCTCTGGCGTTGGTTGTTTGGAGTGCATGGTGAGATCGGCATTATACCCGCTATGTGAAGGATTTTTGCATGATCACTCATTTAGATTTTGTTCGCTCGAGAGATGTGTCTTTGTTGTAGAGATGTGCTATTTTTAGCATGTTCTGGAATATTTGGATTGAGAGGAATTCTCGGATCTTCTGAAATCGAGAAACATCGCTCTCGCTTTTATGGGTGAAGATCATTGTGCAAGCTTCTCTTTAGGATCGGACTTTTGGCGCTTTCGAGGGTTTATCGTTGGGAGGTTTGCTTAGAGATTAGAGAACTACTATGCAGTAATCCGTGTGTGTTTTTTTGTTTTGGTTATCTTTTTGGTGGACTTCTTGTCCGCCTTCTTTGTAGGGGTGTAAGTCCAAACCGCCCAAACCGACGATCGAACTGGACCAAATCAAACCGACCAGTTTGGTTTGGTTTAGGTGAAGCACGGTTCGGTTCGGTTTGCGGTTCCGGCACCTCGAACCGAACCAAACCAAACCGATAGGTAAATTTTATATATAATTTCATATATACACCTTATAATTTCTATTATATTTATATATATCCCTTATATTTTATTATAATAAAAACAAACTAATAAAATAAAATAAAACCCTATCACTCTATTTTCATATATGCCTCTTTATAGCTGCTGAACGTTAGTGCTGTGTTGCTGATGTTTAACTTGTCATGTAGTAGTTGCTAAATTTAATGAATAAGAAGATTAACTTTTGAATTTCTATGTTTGTTGTTGATGCTACTGTAATGCTGTTGCAATTTTGCTATTGCTATAATTTGCTTTTCCAATGAAAATCATGTATTAATGTTGTTGCTTTTCATTGTAATATTACTATTTTTCATTGTAATGAAGTTTTATTATAACTTTTAAGCTATCAATGTAAATTATAATTTTTGTTTATTTTTTTTGTAAATAACATAATGTTATATTAATTTAAAAAATTACGATATTTGTTCGAAACCGTCGAACCAAACCAAACCGAACCGTGATTTATCGGTTTGGTTTGGTTTGGTTTGGTTTTCACATTATGCGGTTCGGTTTAGGTTTCAAAATTCTCAAACCGACGGGGGTCGTTTTGGCTTGCGGTTTATACCCCAAACCGAACCGTTACACTCCTACTTCTTTATATCCTCTTGCTCTATTCAATGAAATTCTTCTTTTATATAAAAAAAAAATTGAACTAATGAAGAGTCAATAGACTATTTTTAAGTAAAAAAGTTGATTGATAACTTGTAAAAAATGTAAGGTGATCCGGATAGGTCTAACTTCACGACATATAATTATGGTGCTTGATTTCATCATTAAGATTAAAACACAACGTAGGAAAGACACTAAAGACCCGAAAGGAGCTGGCTCCAAAGAATCTCTAAATATCGCTTGGGCTAACCATTTCTCCCGCACTGGAGCGAAGAACATATGCTCTTTCTAGGAACTAAAAGGCAAGAAATTAGGTTTATTTAGTGAGAAAATGATAAAGATTCATTATGAAATATAGTGGATGAGACCAACAAGATGTGGGATAAAATATGTGAGTGCATATTAAAAAGGTGTCAAAAGAGGTAGTAGGGAAGTCCAAATGCAAGAGTCTTATCCCTCTCCAAGTCTACGAGAAAGCTAGGCTAATGGGTTGAAATCCTTAATTTTGGGAGATCTCTCCTTTTTTAGGAATAAGGATTATGAACGTGAACTTGATGCTCCGGCACGCAATCCCATTAGCGGTCAAGGAAGGGGATTGTAATTCTAATCTTTTTTACAGGGTGGCTATACGCAAGCGAAGGCGGGGTACATTGAGAAAATTGAGATAGATGATGACATTAGTGTCAGATATCTGGGACTTATTGCTCATGAGATTTATAATTTTTACAAAAAACCTATATTTTGAGGATAATGTTAGGCAGCCGTTGATTGAGGGTTTAAATTGGAGTCCGATTTCGGAGGATAAGGCAGAGTGGTCGGAGAGATCGGTTGAGGTGGATGAGATTTGGCACGCCGTTTCTGACTTAGTTGGAGACAAGGCGCCTGGCCCAAATGGGTTTACAATGTCTTTTTTCCACTCATGTTGGGACATTGTGAAGAGTTATATCTTGAGAGTGATGTCTAACTTCTTTGCTAATGGGGTTGTGTTCTAGAGCATCAATTTCATGTTCATTACCCTCATTCCTAAAAAGGAGAGATCTCTTTAGATTAAGGATTTTCGGCCCATCAACCTTTACAAGATCATTACGAGGTGGTTTCTCGTAGACTTAGAGAGGTTTAGGGTACCATATTTGAAGCTCTATGTGCTTTTGTTAACGATCGTCATTTGATTAATGTTGTCTTAGTGGCTAATGAGGTTGTAGATGATCTCTTAGGGTAAGGGGTAGAAATATTTGGGGAATAGTCCCTCTTTTGAATATCCGATTTTTTGTCCTTGTACTGAGAAAATCAAGCTCAATCGGTAATAACTCCCAATTCGATAAAAAAAGAAAAGTGCCATGCACATGCTATGACAGGGACATAATTGTCTGATCAACTTAATGGACCATTTCTGCAAATATTGTTTTTAGTAGAGGGACCATTTCTGCCACCGTTTTATTTTAAATATTATACTCTTGATTTTTAAACTTTTAATGTACATGTGGTAGTACATTTAGGCGTAGTAATATGGGTTCAATGATTTAAGTTGGGTTGAGTTAAAACAAAATGAGTTGACCTTTTATAACTGATTTAATTAACTCGTTAAATGGATATGATAATAAATGAGCCGAATTAAATCCGCATTAACCTCATGGAAACTCTTTAACACGAAAATGCAATTTTATCACATTTTAATACACGCATATGATGCCAAATGTGTTCGATTGAGTTGAGTTGACCTATTATAATTTATTTAATTAACCCGTTAAATGGATATGATAATAAATGGGCCGAATTAAATCCGCATTAACCTCGTGGAAATTTTTTAACACGAAAATACATTTTTATCACATTTTAATACACACATTTGATCCCAAATGTGTTCGATTGAGTTGAGTTGTTTAACAGGTTTGAGTGAGTTAGAGTGGGTTGATTTGACCCATCTTGTCAGGCCTAGTGGTACTGCTGCTACTATGTCCAAACGGTCATTTTGTATAGATGATGATTGACCCCCTTATGGGTTGTTCAACTTTGCAGTCTCTCATTTCAAGTAATTCCATCTCAATAAAGATCCTATATTGCAATCTTTTGGGTCTGATGGCTCTCAGGTACATAGCTTCCCATGACCACCGTTGCGCCTCTTGTTTTGGTGAGAAAACAAGTTCACCACTGCTCACTGTCCTTATGAACGTTTCCTTGTGGAGATTTACCACAAAGATGACTTAGTTAACACCACCGTCCTTCCACCACCGACCACGAAACCTGCAAAATAAATAGTGAGAAGATAGAAAACCACGATTTAGAGGCGACACAAAGCCTCGCTAGAGAGATTGGGGCAGCTATAGTGGTGCTTGGCAGCTTTGTAGGCTCGTAGACGAATGTTTTTACTTTCATTTTTTATTTTTAAAATTTTTTTCTTTCTTTTTCCTTTTGGAGGCCAGCTTGTCCTCCTTTTCATGTGCATTCTTTTCCTTCTAATAAAATATTTTTTAATTAAAGAAATTGTCGAACCCCCGAATTCTGTTCCAGTTTGGAAGTCCAGTGATTTTTGCTTGTGTCCTGTAACACCACCATACTTAGTATTTTATTTTACTGAGTTCCCTTCCCCACAGTTATTAAAGTTGCGCCAAGGCGTTAGGCTCAGCCGGGTGCAGCTTTTGGGCCTAGACTTGGCTAGGCGAGGCGCTGTTTGAAGGCGAGGGCCTAGGCACGCCTAGGCCTTAATCAAGAGCCTCGGTCAGGTGCGCCTAGGCGCTAGGCGCAGTTTTGACCTCTGTAACAAGAACTGCCGATTTGCACCTGGACACGGCTGGAGAGAGGGACGACGAAGAGAGAGAAAGATAAAGAGAAAGAGAGAGAGAGAGAGAGAGAGAGAGAGAGAGAGAGAGAGAGAGAGAGAGAGAGAGGGACAGAATGGGAAAGAGAAAAAAAGGATGGAGAAGGTAGAGGAGATGGAGGCTTTTAGCAATCACCGGAGGAAAGGAAGAGCAACGTAGCGACGTGCGTGAGAAATGCCTGATTGTAAATTTGTTATTAAAGTTGTATTTAACATTTTTTTATTTAGTTTAAGCCAATAAAATCACTTCGTCCTTCCGATTTTCAATTTCAAGAAAATTTTAGTCCTAAAATGATTGGCAATTTTGGATGAGGTTACTTAATTCACCTTTGTTTTAATCATATTTCATTATCCTGGTTCCATTGTGGGTGATTACGTACTTATACCTCTAATTTTACTTCCTACTTAATTTAACAAAACACTCAAAATTGACAATTATTTTGGGATGAAGGGCATATTACATTTGTTTACTGCATGAAAATTTGAGATGAGTCATGACACGTCACGTGTTTCATATTTTTGACAAAAAAACATAAAAGTAAATCATTTCCAAATTGCATTTGAAAAAACTGTAGGTTTGACCTAGAAAGTCAAAGTCTCTATCTTGAAGTGGGACGTGTCCTATGAGGAAGTGTTTTTGCTGTAAAAAGAAATTCATATTGACAAAACTCAAAAAGCTAAATGATTTAGAGCGATGCAAAGCTGCTAATAAAGAAGTAAAGGAACCTGTGAGAGTCTAAGGGTAATGTATTTGATGACTTTTGTACTAAATTAGATACGAAAGAAGGGGGAGAAAGCTATATACAAACTTGCAAGATCAAGGAATAGGAGAATAAGGGATTTTTTTAATTAAAGAATAAATGTCATTGATAAGAAAAGAATAAACAAAATTGGCGGACAAAAAATCCACCAAAATAAAAAACAACAAATACACCCGAAATTATACTATAGTAGCTTTCCGATATCTAGTCAAATCACCCAAAGTCAAGTCCGTAAAAGCATCAAAACTCCTAGCCCAGAGAGAAAGCTGCATAGTGATCTTCTCCCACAACAACGGATGCGATAACTCTCGATTTATTATAATTCGAGAGTTTCTCTCAATCCAAATGTTCTACGGCGGACTGAACACAAGTCAACCCCACAACAAAGAAGCATCCCTCGATCGACCGAAACCCAAATGTCTAATCATGCAAAACTCCTCCACACCGCGAGACATAATATAAAGCTCATCCTGTATCTCAAACAGTCTACTCCAAAGACTCCGAGCCGTTGAGCAAGGCATGGACAAATGGTCATGAGACTCACTAATCTGCATACACATAACACACACATCTGGAGAGATAAACATCTTCGAATACCTCCTCTGCCGCCAATCATTAGTATTTAAACGACCAAGAACCACTGAACAAGCATGAACTTGTATTAAGGGATTTCAATGAGGTAAATGAATTAAGGATGAAGACTAGTACGTTTTAATCAAGGATGAAGAAATAAAAGATAGATGGAGAATATACTTTGAGAAACTTCTACATGAGCAACATGTAGGAGATGTTGTGAATAAAGATAGTAGCACCAATAGAAAAAGTAGAGATACTACTTTCTTTCGTAGAATTAATGAATATGAGGTGAATTTTGCTTTAAGAAAGATGAAAGTAATTTGGTTTTATGTCGAGTAGATCAACAATGGAGGCTATCCACCTATTAAGGAGATTGATGGAGCACTAAAAGGAAGGAAAAAATGATCTACATGGTCTTTATTGACTTAGAGAAGGCATATGATTGAATCCATAAGGAGGTAATTTGGTCGATACTAGAAGAAAAAGGGATTAAAGTTAGATAAATTGAGGTTACTATAGATACGTGGGATGGAGCATCGATGTTAGTTAGAACCACGTTAGGGAGACATGCGAGTTTTTAGTCACTACAATACTACACCAGATCATCCTTAAGCCCTTAGTTTTTTGCGTTAGTAATAGATGGATTGACTAGACATCTATAAGATGTTATACTTGGTGGATACTATTTGTCAAGCAGATTGTCCTTATCAATGAAATAAAGAATGGGGTTAATGATAAATTAATGAAGAGAAGTTTGAAAGTCAAAAGGTTTAAAGTAAGTAGGAGCAAAACAGAGTATACGACTTGCAACGTAAGTAGTTAGAGGAGTATTCATGAAGTGAGAGTTGATTTAGATCGAGAAGAAATGCCTTAAAAGAAAATATTTCACTATCTAGGATCAATCATTAATTTTAGATGGAGATTTTGAAAACGATGTGAATCATAGAATAAAATCGGGTTGGATGAAATGAAAGTGTTATGCGATCGGCATATACCAATAAGCTAAGGGAAAAATTTTATAGGACACCCGTTAGGGTTAGGCCAGTGCTATTGGATGGGACTGAATGTTGGGCTATTAAGAAAGAACATGCTAACAAGATGAATGTCGCAGAAATGTGAATGCTTAGACGGATGTGCGGAAAAATAGAAAATATAGGATTCGTAATGAACAAATACGAGAAATTGTAAAAATAGCTCCTATAGTTAGCAAAAATGAGAGATCCGACTATGAAGGTTCGATCATTTATAACGTAGGTCCATTTCTACTCCAGTTAGGAAGTGTGATAATATTAGTCTTAATAAAGTTAGGGGTCGGGGTAGGCCAAAATTAACACGAACATCGGTAATACGGAAAGACATGCAATCTATATGTGGAATGATGAAAAATGATTCATGTAGTCGACCCCAAGTGATTGCGATTAAGACTTTGTTGTTGTTTCCCCTTTATCTCACACGTAGTTACAAAATATTAGAAGGCATGTTTTTGGACAATTACTAATCTACCACACTCCCAACTCACTACCTTAACAAGGACCTATTCAAATATATATTTTAGAGTTACTTAGAAATAAAATACATGACAAGTTATGGATTATAAGGCGCGGGGGGGGGGGGGGGTTGGGGTGTTTTTACAAATGAACCATTGTTTTTGATAAATTAACACACCCAAAAATCATGAACTTTGGCTATACAAATTACACCCGTAAATTAAACCACCCCTAACACTTCAAGAATACATTGTCTACTCACTTCTTCATTCATCAAAAGTTAACTTCTAATTCTAATCAAATCCAGAAAACCCTAAAGAATCCCAAGGTTAAAGAAAAGCCTATTGTAGGGTTCCGGAGGGCAGGATGCAGTGAATCATAGGAATTAACTCTGGATCATCATTTAACTACTTGATAAACTGATTGATGAGTGTTTGATGGACTTACTTTGCTTTGAGACAGGCATGGGAATGCACTCCTGGGAAGGAATCACCATGGAATATCTTATCTTTGTGTACAACATCAGGAATGCTGTTTCTTGAAGTAAGCTTGATGGCTTTTTTACTCCAAGGCAATCATGCGAGTGGGCTGGAAGCTTTAACACGGACATTTATCATCTCAGGGCTCATTGTTGGTTTAGATATACTTCTCAAGGTATGGAGTGTTATTCGATGAGATTGTCTTTCTGATTTTCAGCTGTTAATTGTTTTTGAAACTGCTCTCTTTCCTTGGATTTTAGCTTGAAAACGAGATTGTTCCATGTACAGTTACATGTGCTGTCCTCATTCTGAAAATGGTCATGCAGAAAATGTTGAAAGCTCAAAACTCAAAAATACCTATTCACTTACCAACATGTTCTGTGTCAATCCATGGTTTCTTCGTGCAGGTGCTCATATATAATCCTGCACCTGCAATTTTCGAAGTTTTAGTGCCTTGGGGCACTTGAATTTGCAAATATCCTTTGGTCTTTTTTGGTTCTGTTCTAGCTTTATAGTGCTTCTACTGTCTATAGTTCCTGCCTATTAGAAAAGATAATCATTAAGATAAGATAAATGATTGACTGGGTGGTGTCAGTTCACATACATATACCTGCACACAGATGAAGTAGTATACAGGATGCTCCATTACAATCAATGTACCAATGAGTTTTCTTCCAAACTCAGGTCTATTATGTTCTCCTGTTTCCTGATCTATTATTGTGCACCATGCTGTACAATTGGGGCTTTGAGTGAAAGTATTGTGGTCGTCAGCTAAATTTAAAGTGCTCTGTATGAACTTTTGGTGGTCTGTAACCTTCCATAATTCATATAATGCTTAGGTTCAATATACATACATATGTATATATTTGTAACTTTCTGTTGGACAATTATTGTGTTTTATTGTATGAATTGGCTGCTTGGCAATTTTCTTCATGCTCAGTGTTTCTTGTAGACAATCTACCTTTTCGGGTTTGGCATTCCATTGTTCATTGATAATACTGAAGAAACGCACCGGGCGAAATGGAACTTGTGGGTTGTGCACAAGTTACTTCTAACTGCGGTTTATGGCTTCATTTTGTTCATCTATAATTCTAAATGGATGGAACGGTTGCCAGGTAAGCTATATTTATTTATTTTTTCTTTATGTGTGCGCATGAGGAAAAATGATTCATGTGGACGCCTAGTAATTGGTCAAAAGGCTGAGACTAGTTGAGTTCTTGTGTGTTGTAATTTCTAATTAGAACTTGCAAGCTCGAGAAGGCTGAAGTATGACAACTTTACACCATCTTTGGTTCCATGACAGCAAGACCTGCCTTCTACAACTATATCACTGTTATGTTCTGCTTGAATGCCCTTGCACTGCTTTCTTGTGGGCTCACTGGCCAGGGGACTGGATTTGGGTTCTGGTAATCCTTAAACTAATTAATTCATAAGCAATTTCTTTCCCCCTTTTTCATTTATGTGACTAATAGTTTATGGTGAACTTTTTTACAGGTTGTATAATGTCACGGTTGTTTCATACCATGCTTTTTATCTTCCACTTATATATGTAACATTTTTGGCAGACTTTTTCCAGGTCTAGTTAATATTTTCCCATTTAAACCCTCTTTTTCTGCTTAGAAGTCGTTATTTCAGTTTTCAATGAGATCCAATGCTGCTGTACATTTGACTGCAGGAGGAGGATTTGCATTTGGAGAGTGCATATTATTCTGAAATGAAAGATGCTGGCTTCTTTGACGCTGATTGGGAGTAACACAATAATGGTAGCCACAAGCTCAACTGCGGTTTTCAGGGTGTAAATATTTAGGTATGCGCGGATTGAATTGATTGTAAAAATGTAATTCCGTGAGCAATGTGAGTTACAGTTTATGTATCAGATTACACATTGAACAGCTGCTTGGAGTCAATGTTGTATGATGAAAATGTGCAAGCATATGTTTCTTCCATTTATAGTTAGTTCTGTTCTTGTACCCTAGAGCTTTGGCTCTTCAAAATGTGTACTTGCTCAAGTAAATGAAAGTCGATGTCTCTAATCGTGTTGGGAGAGTGATATCCATAGTGACCATGATGATACTACTGTGCAAGGAAGTGTTGTCCAACCTTTTCTGTTGCTTATATTCTTTATTGATAGTTGTGGTCACTGGCACTCCAGTGAAATGATGACCAAATGATACTAGTTTACTTTGTCCCAAATTGAGCTCTCTTTTTGAAAAATGTTAACCAGTTTGTGTTGTTGGCCTAGTAAGTTTACTTTTGTATATTACAATCGTTCTTCAATGTTCACTTGTAATGCTGAAATTTGATTAGAGCCAACTTTATTGTTAACATCATTACCACCATCAAATAAAACTGTCAATGGAGCATATTTTAATCCGATTCGTTAGGAGCCTTCTTTGCTTAGAGCGGATTTGGATTTAGTAAAAAATATCGATTCACCATCTAACTGTTTTGATAACTAAATGGATCGGATTTGAATGTACAAATGTCGTCTGTTTAAATTGAATCCGTCGGTTTATAATTATTAATTAAATTAATTAATATATATTATATATTTAACATATATATTTTTACCGGTCAACAAATCATGTTCATTAATTATGGCTTTTATCTTCCTTTTTTCCTTTTTATATAATTTAAATGGATATGATATAAAAGAATGACTCTTGAATTTAAAGCTTGTACTTTCATTGATTTATTAAATATTTATAAGTACAATATTTTTTTTCCCGTAAGTGTGTCCTCTAACTTTGATCTATTTTGATATTTTGATGTTAAAATTTATTTGGAGTTGAATTTTATTAAATTGATGTTTTCAAAATAATTATTCTTGTAAAACCTAAGTAATAATTATATGATATTATATTAATTCAGTTCGTTAATTCGAAATCTAATTCTGAATGAATTTGAATTTGGATGAGTTGTTGACAAATTCGATAGTTAATTAAATGATGTGTCATTTTTTGTGATACAACTTTAAAAATGACATATTTCTTAAAATCAACAGTTTAAAATTTTAGAATTATGTTTTAAACGGTTTAAATGAGGTTCTAAAAAAATAACACGAAAAATAATACATATAAAAAATATGGAATCGTACTAGATACAACAAATATGTACCCAAATGTTTTTTTTTTAATTGCTCACTAGTATAAGGACTATGTCCTTACTAATTCAGTTCGACTCGGGTCGCGCACCTAGCGGGTGAGTCTCCCAGCGAAAATTTTCTGCATACAGAGAGACTCGAACTCGAGACCTCCCTTAATCGAATCCAAACCGCTTACCACTTGGACCAACCCCCGTTGGTGTACCCAAATGTTTCTAATGGTATGTTTGCATTTGTTTAGGAGGATTTAGCACGAATACGTTTGAGATACTTTGGGGTCAAGTTTGCAACTTTTGATTCCTTTAGCATAGGCAACTATTTGTAAATTAAAATACTACCCCCTCAAGCCTCAGGTCAATTTAAGTATCCTGCTCGTCAAAAAACTAATCATAATTTCTTATAAAATAGAATACTTATTTTAAAATAAAAGTCTATTTTAAAATAAAAGGAGTAAAATTACTTTAATATATTCGACTTCTATAAATTATTTTCAGACGCGAACAATCAAGAAAAATAGATTGCACTTTGTAAACACAATTTTAGATATCTCAAACTTAATTTTGGATCGTACACTACTATGATTTAAAAAAAAATGCAATAGTTATTAGTGAAAAAATATATATTTTTTTTTTGCAAAAAAAAAATGAGATTATTTTATGTAGCACAAAAAATTAAATACTATATTAAAAAAAAATCCCCATTTCTTTGTTGTTTCCATATCCTATATTTTCAAGATCATCGTATCGTCGTCCCCTTGCTCCATAAGTTACAACCAACCCCATCGTCATCACAAACACCATGTCTACAACTGCCATCAGAACCATGGCGTTGGCCTCCATCACTATCCATATGCCACCACCATTAGCACAACAAGGCGCCTCTGTTGATGATGATGATAAGGATCCTCAGAAGACCAATCAGAATAGTGCAAGGGTGTTGTCTGTAAATGTTGTAAAT
>JAOWAN010032919.1:0-17947 GCA_028566635.1 Lobelia cardinalis | reverse complement strand
AGAAATCCTAAAAGGACAATTATTTTGGAACAAATTTTAACTTCTAAAAGGACTAATATTATGGAACGGAGGGAGTAATAATGATAATAACGATAACGATAACAATAACAATAACAATAACAATTAAAAAGTTCATCTGACTCCCTATGTAATCATTAAAGATATACATAAACCCTTTCATAAAATATAAATTAAATGACAAATTCCTATTTTACCCTTGCTATGGGTCATGGATAGGCTGCATGATGACTCAACAGTTCAAAACTCAGAAGCTAATGCCATCAGATACATAGAAAGTTGGTATGCATAAACAACAAACTGAGGTCAATCGCATGCAAAATCCTTGCACTTGTACAGGAACGAAATGCATAAAGTTGGAAAGTCCAGGGGTGTCGTCATTAGCCACCTTTATAAGCCACATGGAATTGGACATAGTACTTAGGTCAATGGCATGCAAAATTGTTGTACACTTGTCCAAGAATGAAATGCATAAAGTTGGAAAGTCCAGGGGTGTAGCTATTTGTCACCTTTATAGGCCAAATGAATATTGCACATAGTACTTTGAGACCTTATCTTGTTTTTTACGGAAAACTTATTGAAAGTCGGAGATCTCTATTTGGTTCCTATAAGCTCCTATGTCTTCTCAGATTTTTTTTTAATGTTGGTTATTACATATCATTTATGTACATATTATGTCTAGATGAGAGAGATTTGCTTGAGATGGTTCGACCATATTCAATGTAGGCCTTTGTGCATCAGTTGGGAAGTGTGATAGGATCAATCTCAATCAAACCAGAGGACGGGGAAGACCAGAACTAATGTGAACATCCATACTGCATAGCTCAATAGAATGTAGAGGATCATAAGGAATGGGTATTCTCAAACAGAGAATCAATACAGACTACGATGAATATGGTGAAGCATGCATATACTAAAGAAATAAATGATTGCCTTCAATTTTGCAGCGCTGAGCCATGGTTCCTCCAAGTATCATCGCACTAATGATTTCGGCAGCAATGCTTTCAAACAGGTCAGCACCTCGAGCTGCACAATCGCCCACGTTGTCTCCAACCTAGAGGTTGACGACTTATAAGTCCATATAATACAGTAGAGGCCCCAAAATGTTTCAGGATGAGAAAACAATAATGAGGAAGTTATCAACACTAAGTATGCAAAGACTTAATGCTGAGTTCTACAAACAGAAGCAGAAGCAAAATAGAAAAGGTGAATACAAATTTGCAGAGCTTTATACCGACAACCATAATATTCCAAATTAAGTGCATAAAATTCAAATTGAACCAATCTCCATGCTAAATAGAGTAGAATGAATTAGGCAAGTAAACAAGGACCCACAAATGAGAAAAAAAAAAATGGCAGAATCCTCTAGACACTGCTTCGCAACAATAGAACTTTTAGCAAAAGAAAGTGAATCCATTGACCCATCCCTCACGTTTGCAAGCCCATGAAAGTTTATATAGTGTTTATCGTCTTTCTGACCACCTTTTCATTGTGGTTGGTCTTGGGGATATTTTACGTTTTTGAGACGATCACTAGATAAGGGATGATCATCGCTTAATTTATATTTCCAATTATGTTTCGGCTGTCAGATGCTCATAATGCCCCTACTTTGGCTGTCTAGTTAGGGAGGGGGATTTTCTCTCTTGGTATCTTCAATATACTAGAAATTTGAATGATAGGGAATCCAGTTCCATGGCAAACTTTCTGAATAAGCTTTCCTTTTCCACCCTTCTGATCATCATGATCGTCAGATTTTGCTTCCTGAGTCGTCTGGCTTACTTTCTGCTAAATTTCCATGAAGCTTCTCCTTCGCCCTCAAGTACATGCAGGTTTCTCCCTATACAATTTCATCTGGAAGTCCAAGGCTCCTTCTAAGTATAGTGTCTTTGCTTGATCAGTGATCCTCAATCGCTTGACCACTCATGATCGGCAACAATGACAACAACCAAATAAGGACTTATCCTGCGTGGGTGGGTGGGTGGATTATGTGTATAGGGAGTAAAGACTCATGAGCACTTGTTTCTGCATTGCCCCGTTACATAACGCTTTTGCGATGAGAGGAGAATTCCATGCTATCCTCCTTGACATGACGCTTGTGCTATGTATAGTTTGCTTCAGAATGTTTGGGTTGAGAGGAATCCTCGGAGTTTCAGAAGTCAGGGAGCGCCTGTTTCACTTTTGTGGGAGAGAATTCCTTTTGGGCTTCCCTTTGGGTGCGGAGATTAGGAGGCTTCCATGGATTATCTCTAGCAGGTTTGAATAGGGATTCAAAAGCTGCTTTGAGTTGGCTTTCTTGTTTTATGGTTTGGTTTGTTGCAGTTTTTTGCCTTCTTGGAATCTAGCTGATCTCTGATGTACCTTCTTTGTATTTCTCTTTTCTACTACACTTCTTTTTTCATCCCCCCCTCCCCCACAACAAAAAACCCAAAATATATATATGGTAATGAGTCTAAACTCTAATTCCTCCACCCTTCCCCCAAGAAGTAAAAACATAAATATTAGAATAGATTAGATCTCAAATTGACTGGAGCAAAACCTATTATGCATTTGATGTGTAACGAAACTGAAAATCTGCAGAAATGATAATCTACAACATATGCATCTAAATCCACGATAACCAATGAAATATTATAGAAGCCGTAATTGATATACCCAAAATTGCCTGCAACGCAAGGGGAAAAAAGCCTAAAAAATAACTACCCACAAATTTAATCGGCTATCTTGATTAAAAACTACTACCTTTGTCCCTAAATGAGTATACTGCTTGGTTTTTGAAAAATCAACCTAATTCATTATTAAAACAATTATTTAACTTTTTTTTTTTGGACAATAACAATTATTTAACATATATTTTGTGGTTTAGATTCTAAAATTTAACAATTCGTAAAATTATTATATAAACTATCAATACAAGTTTTTTATAACTTGACAACAGCAATTATTTTACATTTTTTATAAACTATCATAACGTATATCTCTATTACAATATAGGAGGAAAGGAGGATATGATGCTTCTTCAATTTTGACCTTTACATAGTTATTATTTACACTATTAACCAATTCAGCTATAGTCACACATTTTTAACTTATTAGGGTAAAAGAGGAAGTTTGGTGTGCAAAATGAAGCCTATTTTCAGTTACTTTACATTACCCCTAAAGTGAGTTGAAATTACAATGTATTCAAGTAACCACCTATAAATCCATCATAAAGTGTAACTAACCACTTCTTCAATCACTTAAACATATTAATATTTAGTATCAAATAAAGAGAACACTGTCAACACTTCTTGAAGTGTCAATTGTCATCTTTTATGTTGCCAGGTGTCCTCTATTAGAAAAGGTTACGCCAACACCCCTTGCAAATAATATATTATTAATGAGTTTTATAAAGAATTATGTTAGGATATAAACTATACATCTTTATATAGTACTTTTGAAAGCCAAAAGATAAAAGGTCCCAATAAGAAATATTAAATCTTAAAAACCTCATAAATTTAAAAACAAATTCTCATTTTGCTACCAAAATAACCCGACTGTTTGTGCAATCTCGAAAACAGTTTACGAACGCTCTTTTAGGACAGCAGTATCCCTCATCCAAGTTAGGAAGTAGTTAGAGAAAAAGCATGTCTGGAGATGATCAAAGTTCATCACAGCTTAACTACGGCTTAAAGCACCATCAGAAATGGCCCCACAGATCTGATCAAAAGCACCTGCCTAGGTTAGTTGGGCTGGGTGAATGGGGTCATGGGTAGGCCTGTTATGGAGCGAGCTCGAAGTCAAACTTAATAATAGTTATCAAGTACTAGCATTTAAAGTTGGTTCGAACTTGATTCGAATCGATTTCGAGCTGTTCGCGAACTCGATCTGATTTCGAATGAGTCTTAGGTGCAGCTTTTTTTTTCTTTTTTTGATAAATTATGTTTTGAAAACTATAATTGGGTGTATCATGTATGTCTATTTGTAGAAGATAACATTAATACACACCATATGGAAGAATATTACAGAAAGAAAATTTCAATTAAAATATTCCCAACTTTTCGCGAACGATCCGAGCTGAGCTTATCCGAGTTGACCGAGAACAAGCTTGTTCGGACAATAAATTCGAACGTGAACAACTCAAAACTGAAACAAGCAAAAATTCAATTCCGCGCTATACTCAAGTCAAGGTTTGAACAACCTCAAGTTCGAAGAGCTCGGTTCGCCTAACAGTCCTTGTCATGGGTGCCCATATTAACCACTCCAAATCTTATACAAGTCCCATTCATTCTTTTTTGGGGTGATAAGTTGGCATTACTGTTGAAGAGTAAACTTGTTAGCGTCTTTCTTGCCCTATCCTTATTGGCACTCCAATGTGGCTCAGGGAACGTAGAATGATACTAACAGCCACATGACTCCCTAAAAAAACTATTGAAATCAGAAGATGTCTTATAGGAACATAGGTAGTAGGATATATTCATGATTTTCTTTTCTTGCTACACAACATTAGGACTAAACCAGCAGTCTGAAAGTGGCCAATCCAAAATTCAAATGATATTGACAATGCACGAGAGGATTAAGCTTGTGGGTAGGTATATTTTAAGTTTACAACATAAAAAAATGCATGAGCATGATTGGAGAAGGTTTACTACCAAATCGGCAATAACAGCAGGATTGCGAGGATCATCCTCAGGTATTCCCTGCTCTACTTTCCCAACAAGATCAGCTCCAACATCTGCTGCTTTAGTGAATATTCCACCACCCAACTGAGCAAACAGGGCAACAAATGAAGCTCCAAAACCATATCCCACAAGAAGAAGAGGTACTGGAAAGAAATAAATAATCGGTCAAGAAATAAACTGAAACTTTGTGTTCCTACATTGAATTAGAACAAGCATAAGCTAGAAAGAACATGCAAGTGCATACTTGAAAAGAGTAGAATATTGTCTAAAGTGTATGCATAAACGCATCCCAATGAAGAAAATTTGACAAAGACAAGGCCACTTGATTCGTAAATTTAAAATAAGAACCAATACAATGCCAGTTTCTTCAACGATCTTTGCAACAATAACCTTCGAAATTTTTGGGATTCAGACACTTAAGGTGAAAACTAATATCATATGCATATGAATGCTTGCTTTCTCCATTTAAGTTAACAACCTAATAAAGTGGATTAGTCAGTAACTACCCATAAAATAGTGGGCCCACTTCACACCTTTGTTACAGACTAAACACAAAATGTGACTCGGCCAGTAAGGATCATGACAAATCATAGTGGTGCCATGAAAAGCAGTGCTCTTAGAAAGAATGGCAACCTCCAAAACTAGGCTACCTTGACATACTACCTTCAGACTGCAATCACATGCTACATACTATGAGATATTTGACACGTTTGATAGGGTTCACTAAGAAAGTATAGTATTATTAATGATTTTTTATAGGTGTTTGGTAGCCTTTTAGCTAAATTATTAATAATACTAGTAAATCCGGATAAGCCTCTTATACCCCCATTTACCCTTATTAATAATACCTTGGTGGGGGGTGGTATTATTTATACCCCGTATAAACAAGACATGAAAATCAAATTTTAGAAATAATTTGTGTTAATAATGTATTAATAATTGTGCTACCAAACATAAAATTATTTTTAATTAGTACTAATTATTATTAATAATTTTATTAATAATAACCTCATTAATAATACTACTTATACTTCCTAATCCCATACCCCCTACCGAACGAGTCCATTAAGTTTCCTTTAGATAGTGATGGTAGAAACACCATAAAGCTATTTTTTTCTTTCCAAAAAATTTTCAAGGCTTTAAATATAAATCTTACAGAATAAACACAAACAGTAATCTTTAAAAGGGTAGTTGAGATCATTCAGCCAAAAGTAGGCACTCACAGTCGGTAACCTTCATTGAACCTGCAGAATCCACCCCCAAGCAAACATAAAACGCGGAATAAAGGATCGCAACACCAATGACAGCCATACCAACGACCACAAGGGCAGAAAAACCACCAGCACGAACGGCTATCTGCTCATGAAAGCCTCTAGTTAAGCAAATACCTGAAAATGATCCTATTATATGTAGGCCAGGAAAACAAAGAAGACCTGCAAAGCCTCTCTTGCAGACCGTCTTGCAGCACTTGAGACTCGAACATTAGCACGTACTGACACCCACATGCCAACATAGCCAGCCACACCAGAACATAGAGCTCCTAGAAGAAAAGCAGCAACAGTAATAAATGCAGAAGTTGACCTGCATCAGAACAGTAACAAATTTTCACGTTCGCTATCAACAGCCTCAAGAAGTGAGCATGCTATAAACACAATGCTGAAAATCTTTATCACCTCCCTAAGCCCGAAGACTCTTGTTGAGGAGTTGTACTGCGGAATAGATATATGCTAAGGATCACCAGTGCCAGTAACAGCGCCATCTTGGAGATGGTGCCATACTGGGTCCTAAAGAAACCTTCGGCTCCATCGCGTATTGCCTCTGATATCTAACAAGTACAAAAACTAAGGTCAACTGAAGCAAGGATTCCACAATAAACTTTAAAACCCAAAATTTCCTTTATTTAGGTCATCCTGGTAACCAAATGCTCATAAAAGACAATGGACTGACTAAATAGGAGAAAAAGAATATGAACTAAAGAGGAGAAAATGTTAATGGCATACAAAACCCACGTAGTAGAAAAACTAAAAGCCAGAAATATATATTTCATCAATTATCACTGGCTTGATAATTGCGAATAAGCTCAACAAGTAAAACATAAGGTTTTCAATAAACCACCCACGCTCAATCACATCCTTCTTCTTTTCTTTTCTTTTTTAAATCACATCATTCTTTAGTATAGTCATCCATGTCCATTTTGATAATTCCTCATCATAGCCTTGATGTTCTTACTAGCACTCTTCCTAACTAGGCATGTTACTGTTAGCAGATCGCGCATGGATACTAGAAATCCAAACCAATATGAAATTGCAGAATATTTGTCCAACCAATGTAAGGATAAACCGTATTTGAATCTGTTAAAACTCCATTTATCTATAAATGGGATACCCTTTGGCAACAAACCAAGCTTCTTTTTCTTTTCTTCGTACCAGTCAATAACTATTCGTTAGATTATGGATAACCTAGAAGTGATGAATTTCACAAATAAAGAGGAGGAGAATATATCACCTAAGCAAAATAATCTACGAATTATGCCATGATCAGTTGATCAGCGTGATTAGTTTTAAGTTTCTTAATCCTCGAAAACTACGTATGCATACTAGTATTCTATGCAAAAGACTACAAGAGCTTTCGAATCAGAACACAATCATATTACATATGGTTATATCCAAATCCCGTCTGTTGCAATCCAGGGTTAACAGGTTTGTCTCGGATTTGGGGCTCAGACTGAAAGATATGCACCAAATCTGACACTTACAAGTAAGTTTGAATTACAATAAGGTCAAGATCTGATCCAATCCATTGTCATGCCTATTCCTAAGCAGCTGAAGTGAGTTATTCCTATCTCACCTCCTAATAGGGCTTTTTTTCTTCTTTTTTTAAAGGTTGGAGGGGAAATAGATCATACCCTACCCTTAATATTTTTTTATTAATATAGAGCTTACAAGTATAATAGAGATAGTTTAAATCCCAAAGCAACGAAGAGGGCTTGAAAGCCTAGAGCAAATGGGATACCGCTTGAGCTAAAGCTAACTGTTTCTCCTAGATATTGTCCAATATTATCCCTGACAGGATATGAGTCCCCCCTGACATCCCGTTAGGGAAGCAAATGGGATACCGCTTGAGCTAAAGCTCTTTGGTTCAACAGCTTGAGCTAATAGGGCTACTTCAACAGCCCACTAATGGTTCAGATTGAATATTATTATTTCTTATTTTTCCAAGCATGCATTTGATCTCAGCTAAACTCAATGTAAACATATTTTGTTTCTTAAACACCAACAGTGCATACATAAGAGTAAAGCATGTCTAAAGGTTGCCTAAAGAAACTAACCTATCAACTCTACAGTAATACCCCAATCAACAGATGCTGTCAAAGCGGTTGTTTGTTTGCACCAGTTCACCACTATGTTTTAATCGAAGACTACATCATCTCCCAGCTACACATCTTGAATAGTTATCAATTAAATTATTAAATGCATGAATATATTACATTTCTTAACTGCCTAACTCCGCTGTATGCCTGTATCTCCATTAAAATCCTTTCTTTAGTAAGTTTCTTATTGGAATCTGTACACCTTGTACTATTCCTCTTTATTTAGACCCTCTTACTTCTCCACTATTTCAAATTACCATTAACACGAACAATTTCATAAACAGATAACATGGATGACGGTATATCAGCTCGTACATGTTTGGTCAGTCAACCCATCATCCAACATGAAGCTCACAGCTCACTCTTGGACCTTGCCTTGCCTGAGGTACACATCTTGAAAGCACCTTACTCCTCTATCAGAGAGGTGTGTTTCTGGAGTACATATTGTTTTGGGTTGCCAGCAACATTAGATAATTGTGCAGTAACAGAAATCCAACTAAGAAAAAGGCCCTAATATGACCGTAACAATGTCCAACGTTACTAAAAACATTCATTCATGACTGACTTTCAATTGTTTAAGGCTATGTGCCTCACTTGAATAAAGCTCGTGCCTTCTTGCATCTCGCACCTAAGACTCCAAAGGTCTTTTGCGCATAAGTAAGGATTTCTCTTTTAATAACTATGATTCTACCGATGATCATAAGCTCATACCAATACCACTCCTCCTTTCTCCAAAACTCACCAAATTATGAATCTGGACTCTTGACTACATCTCATCTTGACATCATTAAGAAAAACAAATGTATATCGTTCTTTTTCTATTTTCAGTAATATCCTCAAGAAGTGGATGGCGTCCAAACTTAAACTCCCAGGATTAGAATAAAGGTAACTTTTTTCTTCAGATAGAAAATTATTAACAAAAGCAGTTGAAAAATGCTGTTTCTAATCTTAGTTAATATTTCTTGATTTTCAAATTCTTTCATGATTCCATCACGTGACTATCGATTTCATACAATAAGAATCTAAACAATTATCAATAACGATTTCTTATTTCTATTAGGTCAATAACTGCGCGATAGAAAGATCTGATGGTGCCGTGCTCCCAAAGCACCAAACACCTCACTTCAAAGATTTGAGTTCGAGCATTCCTTTCCATCCAGATGCACCACAATACTGAAAAGATTCAGCACCTCCAACGAATGGACGTTCTTTATTAGAACCAGAATCTCACCAACTTTGGAAAAAGAAAGCCTTCTAGATATTGATATGCTTGCTTTTACCCTACCTCCAGTGCACTACTTGTTATTGATATTATCATAATTCTGAAGTGGTGCACTTGGTAATCAACATAGTAAAATAAAAACTAACATTTCTAATTGAGTTTTCTTAAGTGATCACAATTGCTCTACATTGTACAGGACCAAACAATGTCAAGAAATTTTCTCCCATTAAGGCTACTTTTCTTGATTCACAAATGTTTTAAAATTGAAGTTTATCATCCCTAGTTTTACCAAGCATTTTCAGCCTCTCATTTCCACTTACTCATTTCATTGAGATGGTATTACCAAAAGAAGGAAGATATATACACACACGCACACACACACACACACACACAGAGATTGATAGATGTCTTCAAAAGAGCTTCCATAGAATGGACCGTAATATTCATTAACTTGGATCATCAAAAGGCTATTGCCTGGTGTGTTGACAAATGTAGCCACCAACAAAACTGAGATTTTAGTCCACCCAACTTGATATCTACTGCATGCCAATAAACCCTCAGGGCTAATACTTTTTCAATCAAGAAGGAAAACAGTATTAAAGTAGACACAAGTTCAAATCAGAATACCTGAGCCATCTCAGGAGGTCCCTCATCCTTTGCAAGTACCCACTTGGTGAGGTATATTGATAAAAGGAAGCTCATAATGCAAACTGAGAGCACGAATACAATGATTGGCGAGGTACTTGCTCCAATATAAAAAATGGCTCCAAAGCCCAAGATAAGAAGTACAAAAAGAAGCCTGACATTTATTCTCATAAGAATACGAAAGACCTGCATGGAGACACCGCCAGTTGTAACTTAAAAACAAAGAGTAGTACATAACAAACTGTATTACAAGAAAAATAATAAACATTAAAGAAAATACAACAGAGACAGATGGCAATATTTCAAAAAAAAAATTGAAGGGCCGTCAATATAAGATAGTTCAACTCAGGTGGAAAGAAGCAGCAATAGAACTGCGTAGCATTATCTTTAAGACAGGACGTAATACCAAAACATGCATTGTTACTATTTAAATTCTAATTTCAAGGTTCTTCGACTCTGCCTATCACAGATGCAGAGGAAGTCCGCAAAGGATTATTCATTATTTAGATAAAATGAAGTATCTTAATACAATTAATGCAAGTATTTTAACCACTGCTAACTCACTTTGTTATGCAAGTCAGAACTGCTAAGTAATTGGTCATGCTAAGACGAGCGATCCAAAAACAAATCATGAAGTTAGCTAATCACGTAATTGGTTAACAGTCTCCCTTTTCAAGATACAGGATAGATTTTAAGCTAATCATGACACAAATCAATTGGAAGATTAAAATTGAGAGTTAATAGTTCTGAGATTAAACAATTGGAATGTTCAGTTTCTTATCCAATCAATTTTAATGTAGAAATTTGCAAACCTCAAAAGAGGAACTCCTCCACAAACGCCCAGAGCATACCACAACTATAAACCAACCAAAGGCCAATTGGTCTAGCGGTATCCTAGTCTGGTCAGAGACACTAGTTGTTACTCTTCATGCTCTTTCTTACAGACTTTGATACTTCCACTAGAAAATTAAATAAATGCTTAAGAGGAACTCCAAAGATTTATCTTGGTAACCTAGTCTTCAGCTCTTTAGCAAGAGCTCATGCATTTTCCTTGGGTCTTATACAGTCCTTGTGATGATAGGTACAGTCAGAGAGTCATATCTTACACCTACGTCCCACTATCAGGGGTTCTTGCACGTAAAGTACAACTTACGTAATAAATAAGAATTTAAGACTAGAATTTCAGATTCTGTGAAGTTCATAAGCAAGATATCTGTAATTGCATTCTGACTCCACCTCAACATTTCAAAAGGAGATAGATATGAGACGGGAAAAGTTACAAGTTTCACCAAAAGGGAAGAGAGTAGTTTAAAAGTACAATCAGCAAAGCAGTAGCATGAAAAAAATAAAGGTGAAAATAGGAATGATTACCAATGGAGTGTAAGGTTTGTTGCGCATGTTGGGGAAGGTCCTAGGTCGGTCCTGGTAAGGACCCAAGTTACCGCTCTCCATGGCATCATCCATTGCAACAGCATGGAAGGAATTTAACCTCCGGAAGATAGGGACGGGGTTCAACCCGCCACCTTCGGGCAAGTCACCCCCAGATGCTGTCCGCTGAATTTTGAAGGAGACAAGGTGACAATGGAGCTGATGATCTGAGCTTGGATAGGCAAAGCGAGCATCAACCAATCTTCTTCTAACGTCTGCAGAAGCAAAAACGGGTGATGGCACTGAAGCCCTTGGAAAAAGATTCAAAGGTATCCTGTCGTGAATATGTAGAATGCAGGGATTTAAACAATGTGTGGCGTCTAATAAGAAATGCAGCATGCCGACATGAACGGAAAATGAAAATGAGCTGTCTATAAAATGCATAAATACACGAGCAAATGTGCAGAACTGCAAATGCAATAGGAGTAGGTAGAAAACAAGTCGAGGGAAATTCGGTTCAAACCCTACAGAGAAAATGAAAATCATTTGTTCATTATTACCTTCTTCGAGTGAGTGGAGTCGGGAGAAGAGAGGAGAGGAGAGGCGAGTAGTCGTTCCGTTAGCGGTGGCTACACAGACCACTGCCCGCCGGGACTCCACTCACTCGAAGAAGGTAATAATGAAGGAATGGTTCTCATTGGCTCTTTAGGCCCCCTCTTCCCCAATGAAATGAAATTGATGTTATCTAACAGATTGATTGAATTTAAAACCTTGATGCTGTAATTAGTATTTGAAATCATCGGGTGCCTGCAGGTGGAACTACTGATAGACACAATTGATATTTGCAATTAATGGGAGAATTGGAAGAATGCGGCTTCGGAGGAAGAGGCCTTTCATTTTGTTTTTTATTTTCTTTCATGCTACTACTCATTTTTAGATCCCTACGTCACTCCGCTGTGTTTCATTCTCCAATAAAATCCGCAATGTAGAGCATCCACTACTCCCCTCCCCATCTGTTCTCTCCTATATGTAGAGTTGAACTATATTTCTCTCAACCTGCCCTACCCCTCCCCTATTTATATTGCATTTGCAGTCTGCACATTTCCTCCTGAATTTATGCATCTTATAGGCATCTCAGTTCAGTTTCTCTTTATGTCTGCATACTGCATTTCTAATTACACACAACGCATTGTTTGGATACGCTTCCAATTATTTTAATTAATTTTTTTTTTAAAAGTTCAGATGGCAGCATCAATTACTAATGCCTTCCGCAAATAGGGAAGAATAGAACAGCAATAAACATAGATAATAGTGACTTCATACCCTATCAAATCTGGAAATTGACAATCAATAACCGAAGAAATTCACAAAATTATATTGATTGCAGAAATTCAACACTACTAATACATGATCGTATTGATTTTCTAAGCAAAAACCTATGCAATTAAATTAAGCAAATGAAGGATTAGGTCAAATCAGGAGACAGAACGAGACTGAGAGAGAATTGCGGAGAAAGAGAGTGTAAGCTCGCACCTTGAGAGAGCGGGTGGGAGAGAGAGAGAGAGAGCAGTATCGAGATGCAGATCAACAATGGCGGAGGATGTCGGAGGAGGAGCCCGGCATTTTTCGTTTGCTAATTCCCTGCGGGGTACAGAATGGACAATCTAGTTAAGGCGATTTAAGTCGGAAAAGCCTTCCTATAATGGGGATTCAGTAGGAATATGCCGTTTTTTTTTTCCAGATTGGTCAACCAAACAATCTGACGGAATGGGCTTCTCTTTTTTTTTTTTTCCTACCCTTTCCGGCCTGATTCATATACGTCCCATCCCATATAAGGCGCTAGTGATTGGGTTTCATATTTCCAATTTCATGGTGGGAGAAATGGTTTGGTTTCTTCATCCAATATTACTTTCTTTACCTACTATTAATTCACTACAAAACTAATGTCCTAATTTTTTTTTTTGTGTGGACTTGATTAAGTTTGAATTATCAAATTAACATGAGATAATATTTACTTTTTAATTTTTTATATATTTTATCGTGTATTTTTTTTTTTACTTTAATTATTACGCATATCATATTATATCATCAAAAATCGACTTAAATTAAATGCGCTCGCGCGCTCATGTGTGAGTTTGTGTCCACGTTTGTCATTTAGACCCTTGAACAAATAATATTAATTTTAGACCATATTTTATAGAAGCGAAACAATTTGCAACTCGGCCAAGACATCACTCCTCACACCAACATTCTAATGGAATTGTTGTTCTAGGCCTTACTTTTACTATGAAAATTATGTTACACGGATTTATAATCATGTACGGAGCCCTACGTTTTGGTCATAAGAAATTTTGTCATTCATTTCCTCACTATTCTATTTTTTTTCCACATAAACGGGACCTAAGTTTTGAATTTTAAGATTCGATTGGAATATCGTAGAATTTACTCCCAAGGTTCATGTGAAAATAACATTCGTGAACAAGTAAAGAAACTATAGAATTTCATTTCATCCCTTAATTATTTTTAATACTTAAACTGGTGATTTTCTTGGTCAATATGCACGAAATATTGAAATATTGATTTTTATATTCTTCAGTTTTCATCCAAATTAACTAACCCAAGTGGACGGAGTGATTCACTTGAAGGCAAGTGCATTATACAATCATGAATTTCGTTATATTTGGGGGATTTTGTATTAAACTCACCTTATTGTGAATTTGAGTAACCAAGCTGCTATTAAAGCTTAAAGTAAGTGTTAATCTATGAATTCGGATTTTATGTTCTAAATTGTAGTAAAATAACGCATATATGCAGCCCGGGTGAAGCGTATGCCCTCGTTCTTCGTAATCGACGAAATCTTCGGGCTTGAATTCTCGTTTCGATCACAGCTACTTATCTTTGCGATTAATTGATACAGTAGAGCATCAATTATGTTCCACCGTACAAGAACCTTCGTTGCACTCACTTTCTCAGAATAATGGAAGAACTCTCTCTTTAGGAATAGAACGTATATGTTCTGGTGTCCCTCTTTCTTTGGGGGAAGCCAGTATTTATACTATAAACACCCTACGTGAGAGAGTTATCAGCTGATAAGATTTTATCCCTTATCTCCAGTAACCTCTTGGATTATCTCAGATAAGTGATAAAATCTTATCACAAATCCTATCGGTTAGGACCCACATGGGTGCTCTGTCGGTGTGGGTTCCTACCGGGTAAGTCTACCCAATTTCCAACATCTCCCACTCACCCATGGTGGGAACGACTAGGAATCTGATAGTTTCACCATTGTTTCTAAAAACAAAGTCTTCATACAGGCAAATGTACAGTGCGATCGTTGAGTTCTTTTGCAGTTGGGAGCACTATGTCAAACCTTTTAAGGCTAGTATAGAGACATCGACCCTTTGATTTCACCAAGTTAAGCATCTCTAATCCCTCAAAGATGCATACTTAACTTCTTAGGCCTTTTATCTTAACACAACTCATTCAAAAATTATTTCACTATCTGAGTGCAGTAACATATCGACAATGAATGCAATACGAGGTGATAATCAGGTTGTCTTCTTTTCGCACTTATGTCATTAGTATTCAAATCAACTGCTTTCCTAAAAAAATTCCATCCGACCGAATTTCCATGGTCATTGGTAACTTAATTAAAGTAGCAACATCAATCATCCTCTTCTTGACACAGTCAAAAATTACAAAGAGCATGGAGTAAGGACCACTTAGTCCTTAAGACTCACACAGTGCGGAAGCAGGGATCCATTCCCTCACTTCTACAATATCAATCGCAAGCACATGTCGTATGATTAACATATCATGGTAGACTATATCTCAACTAATGAGCGTATGTCTCTTAAGTCATACCGTGCAGATTTCTAGGTCTAGTCACTCATAGAGTGTCAAACCTGAGTTCTTAAATGCTCACTTTTTAAGCGCTATTTTAATAAATCCCATTTCCAGCTATTATTCAGGCATGTAATGAATAGTGGGACCATTCATATTCGATCACAAATGACCTCATCTTGGGTTCTACCAAGGCGATAACTCAAGTCTCATCTTTGCTCGCTACACAAACGCCAAAGGTGATTGCTTGTGTGAGAAAGCCAATCAGCCTGACAGACATATCTTTTAATCTAAGGATAATATGTGTATATATGTGTCGATGCGAGACCAAATAATATGACATCATATTTATGAAAATAAATACCTCAAATTCATATAAAATAATCTCGAGTACAAAGTATAAATGATCATCAACTAATAACATGAGTACATTTCAAACTCTACGAAGTCCTAAAGCTCTAACATGAGCTTCAAAAGCATCTCTTGAAAGACCCTTTGTTAATGGGTCTGCAACCATTCGACCTGTAGGTATGTACTTTAAGCGTGCCTTGTTATTAGCTATGATGTTCCTCATAAAGTTATTCTTCAAGTCTATGTGCTTAGTTTTACCATGCTAATTGGGATCTTTAGTGAAGTCGAGCGCAGTTGTGTTGTCACAATAGACTGTCATAGGCTCAGAAGCATGATCCACAAGATTAAGGTCCTCAAAGAACCGCCTAAGCTACATAGCTTCTTGAACCGTAGATGCACAAGCAATGAACTCGAACTCCATGGTCGAAAGCGCCACACAAGTTTGCTTCTTGCTTCGCCAAGTAATGGCTCCACCATTAAGCAAAAATGCATAACCCGAAACTGACTTTCGATCATGTTTATCGCCACCCCAATCAGCATCGGAATAGCCCAAAATTCGCAAGTCAGAACTTTGATAGCACATCATGTAGTCGATAGTACCTTTAAGATACCGCAGAATCCGCTTTACCGCCTTCCAGTGTTCAACACCTGGGTTAGCTTGATATGGACCAACCATCCCTACTGCAAATGCTATATCCGGTCGAGTACATGATATGAATAAAGTTTTTGTAACACTGTTCTAAACACGTGTTGCGCATGGCTATTTGATTTAACTAGCTTTAAACCTGTGCGATGCACGGTATACAACTTAACTTAAATATTTTAATAAATTATAATTTATTATTTTAATAAATTAAGATATGAATCTATAGTGTATTTCAAATATATATTTATTTATTTAAAAAAGTCATTTTGATAGTATATAAATGACAACACTTATTCTAAATTTATATCAGTACATTTAATTTATTCTTTTGCTTGTATATGAATGACAATACTAATTATGAATCGGTTCCAGTATACTAAATTGATTCTGAATTTAATTTAAGTTTAACTTAATTGAGACTAAATTGCTGCACCCTAATTTCACAATTTGTTCTTTTTCTTTTGAGTTTATTTCATTATTGCAATTTGATATGTTATATTTAATTATTCGTATTCACTAATGCAGATGAGATAATTCTCTAACTCTTTTAGAAATATTAACATTTGTAAAAACTATGATGTAATTTTTCTATTTAGTCAATTTTCATTATCAAAAGAAAATGAAAACATAATTAGCTTACATTCTCAATTGAAAAACTAATAATTTGTATAACAAATATTTGACAATGATAGTAATATCTGAAATCATTCAAACACACTTAAACGGTTAAACCCAATCAACCGAGCAAAACTAATTTAAATTTCAAAACATAGTTAAGTTCTATCATGACATTTAAGTTTCAACAAAAATTTAAGTTTCATCGTGACATTAGACTTCTTCTTGCCCTTCCCATCTTTCTCAATTCACGACATTAGTTTTTTGTTTTTGTCATTTTCACCTTCCTCAATTGCATTATCTTGTATCCTGTAATTGTAAACAGTAAATATAATAAGTAAATGCATCATAATAATAGTATATTTGTCATTTAAACATATAAAATATTTTCAAAAAAATATGAATTCCATTCAAAACAATTATCTCCTCTTTGTCAACCACAAATGGTGTACTAAACACCGAAATATCCACTTTATTCACTACAAACCTTATACAAATATATTGAAAAAAGCATAACAAATTTCATAAACAGAATAAGTGTCATTTAATTGATGTTAACCAATAATAATTAATAAAATAAATAAATAAATATTCAACATCTAAGAAGAAGAAGAAGAATTATAGCATAAACCAAAATCAAAATTGTATTAGAAAATCAACTGCAAAATTTTAAAACAAAAATTGCATTCAAAAGAGAACAATATATGAATTAAAACTAAAAGCAAAAAAAAAAAAAAACTCAATAATCAAAATAAATTAGATTATGTGTTTAATTGGTAATCCAATGCTACTCATCAGTAGTGATGATTATGAAAATTCATTAGACTATTTATAAATGCCTTGATTCGTGTTAGATTATATATAACGAGGAAAGCTTTCTTTGTTTCCATCATAGACTATAATAAGAAAATGGAACAACACACAGCTACAGCTGCATCGGCACAAAAGAAATCAAATTTGAAAATACTGAAGCAAACTAACCAAGATAAGGGAGGATTGCAGCCGGAACCTCCACCAACCTTATGGAAGAACCACAATTCTTTCGGTTGCCACTTCCTATTAAATGAGAGAATTGGCTTAATATAATAGGTTTAGAATTCGTTTGGGAGAGGGTATGGGATTATAGGATATAAATAGTATTATTAATAATGTTATTATTTAGTGAGGCCACAATTAATAATAGTATTAATTAATAATAATATGATGTTTGA
>JAOWAN010032902.1:0-17955 GCA_028566635.1 Lobelia cardinalis | reverse complement strand
TACGTCTTATAAAATCCTCATATTAATTATATCACGTATACGTGATATAATTAATATGAGGATTTTATAAGACGTATATGTGCATAATTTATAACATATATGTGCATTTGGCGCTTCTAATAGAATCAAGCGCCTAGGCGCTCATTAGAATTTGTAGGTAGTAGGAGTACTTAAAGTAATTAGAAGAAATTAATTAAAGTAGTGGGAGTAATTAAAGAAAATAAATTAATCCATTTAATTAAAAAATAATTAATGTATGATATAATTATTTATTTAATTAAGGTATTATTTTTAATAAAAAATACAAAGAAGCATTATTTTTAATTAAGGTAATATATAATTAGACATAATTTATGATTTAAAATTTTTTCTTTAATTATAATTAATATTTTAAAATTAACATTTAATTTATTTTAAAATAATATTTTAGAAAGCATAATTTTTTCTAAGATTATTTTAGAAAAATATAATTTAGACCCTACAGAGTATTTTGAGAGAAAATGACATAAATATCACTCAATTAGTCTTGTATATAGCACGTGATTTGCCCTTCCGTTAGATTTTAACGTTAAACGTTAGGGCTTAATCGGAAAATTTCGGAATCGGGAGCCCTTTTAGCGAGCTCACAAAAATTTTAGGGGCTAAAATGCGATTAACTCCATAAAATATGACCTTAAAATTTTAAAATTTATATTTAGGATATGTATTATTCTTAAAAGCTAGGCTGTAAATGAGCCGGATCGAATCGAATTATTACGGACTCTAGCCGATCTTTTCAATTTTTTTACGAGTCGAGATTTCACGAATTCGAGTCGAACATATAATGAATGAGCTTGGCTTGGATTTTGACGAACTCGCAAGATGCTTGCGAGCGTTCGTAAAACTTTGCGAGCCATGAATTTTACGAACCTTAACAAAAAGTTTAAAAAAATCTTGAAGAGTTTTCGTGAGTCTCGCCCAAGTGAAGATATGGTCTAAGTTCTAATCTTTATGTTCTTGATCAAATTTGTGCTATATTCCTCTCTAATTTTTCTTAAATAAAGAAATTTATAAAAATATTTTAAAAATTATCAACAATAATATTTTACTTATGAATTATACAAAATACAAATTTTTGAAAGGAAAAAATTTATTTACAAACTATATAATTCAGTTTCATATAAATAAATGAATGTAAATATGTCACACAGTGACATAACTTTGTAAAGTTAATTGAGTTCTTAACGAGCTGAATCACGAGTTTTACAAGTTGAGTCGGATTTGCAAAATATGGTGAGCTTAAAAATTAAATTTGACTTGGCTAACGAAAGTATTACGAATCGAAACTATTCGATCTGAATCGAATACATGAGCTGACTTGACTTGTTTACATAAACACTTAAAAAAAATGCCACAAAAAATAATATGTAATTTGACATAAAAAAAAATCTCAATTTCACACCGTGCTTTGTCACATTTTCGTTTCTGAATTCTTAAATTTTTAATCATTTCGATTCAGATTGATAGTATCAAAATCTTGTCCTTTTGAGTCTTATCGTCAATCTTATTATTATTATTATTATTTTCAGCTAGTTGATGACCGAAGAGAGAGAGAAAATGAATTCTTGACAAGTTTTTTAATTTAAGAGTTAACAGATAATGTGTTTTTTTAATTCAAAATTACACACACACACACATATACCTATATATATATATATATATAAAATATCAAATCGGTGATTCCACTAAAAACCAACTAAAATTAATCAACCAGAAGTGGGATACTCGTATAAAATAGAGTGATCAGTAATATATTTAAGCAATGGTATTTTCAAAAAAATGCCATAAAATTTTGGTACATAAAAAAAATGGGGAAAATTGCAAGAAAGAAGAAGAAGAGATGAAAGGGCTTCAAAGTTATTGGAAATGTTTGATTATGTCTTTATTTTTATCATTTATCTATTGTAGCTTTTCTTCCGATAAATTAAGAGTGTTATAGAAAGTAAAATTATGGGATCAACAAAAATGAAATTATATTTTGTTAAAATTTTAAATGAAAAATAATAACCATGCACAACTCAAGCGAAGCCCCCTAGAAATAAGATACATTCAAAATATGGGCCGAACATTTTTACACGCTGCGAAAATAAGGAGGCCCAATTGAAATGGACTAAATAAAATCATTTAGGTCTGTCAACTGAAAACCGAAATGAAAGTTGGAAATGGGCTCATAAAGTTATATCCATGGGCCAATGTATCTTTTCATGTACCAGATTAAATGGGCCTTAAGGCATATGTCCGTCCAGGGACAAAACAGTAATTGTTGGAGCAGCACACAGTGCAGTGCACATGTCTAATGTCTTCCCCGCGTAGTAGACTAGACAGACGGGAAAGGCCGATCGAACGAACGACCGGACCACTGCACGCATACTGATTTAAATTCCCACCACTTAAACTGTAATAACCGACGACTCGATTGAAGGATCAGAAGAAGAAGAAGAAGGAGAGCGAGGGAGAAGAAACGGAAACCATAAAAGAAATCGGGTTGAGAAAATCAGATCGGGAAAGGGAATGCCGGCGGGGGGCATGGAGGAGCAGGCGTTGCAGCTGGAATCGGGTTGGGAGGAACTGCGGAAAGAAGCCCGCAAGATCGAAGGCGATCTCGATGTCAAGCTCTCTTCTTACGCTAAGCTCGGCGCCCGCTTTTCCCAAGGAGGTCCCTGCTTCTCTTCTCACTCTCTCTCTCTCTCTCACTCTCCATCACACACAAACACACACTCATATAATTTTGACTGTTAGATCGTTGATGTTTAAGATTTTGAAATGTGGTGAAATTGCATAGGATTCCTCTAATTGGGTTTTCCTTGTTATCTTGCTTTGCTGATCCTACTACTACTTGTGGTAGATATTTGTATCCTGAGTCTAGTTTGACTTTCCAGTAGGGAATTTACCAGTTTTCGTGTGAAGATTTTATATGAGTTTACACACTCATTTGAAAATTATAGAACTTTCCTAGTGATTGTTCTTTATTCTGTTGGGTATATAGAGGTTGTAATGTCGTTCACTTTAACCAAGTAAATGTTTGTCAGAATTTCGATATTAGGGATGGTTGAATTAACTTATGAAAATTTGAAGCTTGACAGTCTTTTGGAAGGAGGGAATATGATTCCATGAACAATGTATGCATTGCTTCCTTTGGTTTCTTGGCTCAGTTCGTTTGTTACTTAAAAGGAAAGTGCACTGCGGTATATGTATGGATCAGATGGACTGTTGAATTGCTATGGGATCAGTATTGATTTATGTGTGATGTGATCTAAATAGGGGTGAGTTACACAAATTATGGAGTTTTTCGTCTTTTTTTCTGTGTATGTCTTATTTTGTTGAAGCTTTTTTTATTTTTGTGATAACTGGCTCCTTAGGACTGATAGTTGTGGTCTCATGAGCATATGCATGTGACCGGTTTGGAATAAACAATTTAGGTTTGGATCAATGTTGACTATCAATATCTTACTTAACACGACTATTAAAGTGTGGATTTGTGAATGCTTTTTAAAGGAAGAGCTAAATAAATTATGGAACGTGCATCAAGGATATTAAGATAGTAATATGCCGAAAAATCTGGAAATTAATTTTCATGGGAAGCGTAGAAGACAGGTTTGGTTGTCAGAAGTTTATTGATCGAGAAGCATGAAGCTAGCTACAAGATAGCTAATCAGTTGCAGCTTTTCCTCCTAACCGCTTAATGGACATGTGAAGAATGATTACTTTGGAAATGGCGAAGTTGCCTTTATAGAATAGGTGAAACACTGAAAACATACAAGCCTTTAAATTACATGCAAGTGAAATTCCAACTTAAGAATTGGGAGTAAGTTGAAGGATTCTTTAAAACCTCTTATAGTGGAAAGTAAATGAACTGCCATTCTACTGTTTATAGTGAGTGCATGCGATGGTAGATAGAAAATTGCTAGGGAATGCTCCTAGTATAGCTCGGAAGACTGCTAACTATTGGATATACCGTCCTTGCGTACCTATATTTGGTTATTATACGTAGAAGTTCAGCCATTGACGGAAGAACAAGCAACTGGATGAACATATACCAAATACCCTGCCAAGAAACAAGAGATTTAATAAATTCTAAGATTAAATGGATTCTACCAAAAGACAAAGGATTGGAGTATTGGAAACTGTGTTTATGTTTGTTACTGAACCTTCGGAGTACCTTATATTATTATGAGGAAGGTTTCTTAGTGTAAGGAAATAGCAGTTAAGGTAGTTTTAAATGTGAAATTTGTCATCTTTGTTTGTTTGCTTGAAAGGATCGGCTCCCTAATGCGAATGGTGAATTCTTGTTTGAAAGGGAATTGTGAGTTTCCAAATATCATAGGATTACATCAAGTATTGCCTTATTGCCATATCCCTTTGTTTGAGGCTTAGATTGGGAAGCTAACTTTCCTTGATTTTTTAATTTTCTCTCGTTTATGGGTCCCACCACTTTCTCTCTAAATCTCTCCTACTTTTTCACTTCAATCATTACAAAATCTCATATCACATTCACAAAAATTAACTTCCCAATCCAAGCTTTAGTGATTGACTAAAGGTACACAAGATTTCAACGATGACATTGCCCTTACTGATGAGATGAAGCTTAGGACCAACAGGAAACTGAAAAGCTGGAACAACTTGAAGTAACATAGAGTTCATAAAATGCAACTTTAGAGGGAGGAGAATAACACGCTGACACCCAATTATGTTCAACGGCTGCGAAATACCCTGAACTTCTGAAGTCTATGATTAAGGATCAACTATTTATCTTGAAGGAGAGTCAGATTTTGGGTGAATATGTCTTACGTGTTAGGATGTAAAAGGAGCAGGCCTTCCAGATTTAATGTTTCTCAGTCCCCTCCCCCCTCCAGGGTGGGGTTGAATCCTTGTGATGCAGGACCGAGGTTCAGCAGTATATGGTTACTACTTTGAGTAAAACAGCAATCAAGGATGGCATACTGTGGAGCATTATATCAAAGTGGAATTCTCCTATTTTTCAAGATTCAGGTGCTGACCATCTCTTTTCGCAGTGGAGAATATCTTCTCATGCTTCCTTTTGTGTTTCAGTTCGGGACATTTAGGGGAGCCAACAGCAGAGCTTATGAGAAATTGGAGGGCTGTTCTTCAGTAGCTTTACGTGCTTTTTTTTTTTTGTTTTTTTTCATGTTATTTAGTATTTTCTTTTAGAATCAGGCTGTAGCAACTCATATACTACACCATATCTTGCGATTTAGCAATTCAGGTGATAGTTAATTTATTCCCAGAACTCCCGTGATAGATTTTCTGGCACCAGAATCAGCCCAGAATACTACAAGCATCACCATCTTCTTGGGCCCAAGTTGGTTTTCTTCCTTTGCAGAGATAGTCTGTTCCACAAAATAACAGCTTCATGATTTTGAGTTGTGAAGAACTTTTCCAACCAATGTAGTTTGGTTAAGGTCCTATTATACCATTGTAATCACTCAAGGCATGAAAAAACCTTGTACTTTTTTTGTAGGTCTTTAAAATGTCATTTTCATTAATTTTTCGTCAAAAACACTAACAAAGGTGATGACATGGCAGTCCACCTTAATAAATATTACACTCGTCATTTCCAAGATATTTGACACTTAAAATAAAATAAACAAAGGTAAAACCGGAAAATGCTTAAATATAAAATAGCAAACTAAATTCTTTTCTTACTCACACTACTTCTCATAGACAAACTTCGCGAAAATTTAAGGTTTTTGATTTATTATTTCCGTTATACAAAAGTTTTAACTATATAGAAATTCGAATTGTTTAATATTTATCCAGATGGACTGTCATGTCATCACCTACACTAGTTTTTTGACAGCGAACTAACGAAAATGAAACTTTAAAGACCTTACATAAAGTAGAAGGCTTTTTCACATTTTAGAGAGTACAATGATATAATAGGATCCTTAACCAAAGTATGTTGGTTAGAAAAGTTATTTACCCTAACTTTTAAGTTTGTCCCTTTATCTAATTGCAATTTGTAGCAACCATTGAAGCTTCATGTACTGGTACCTAACCTACTCTTCATATTACAACTTTTCCGTCATTTTTTTGGGCCTTTGGTGATTGGCACGGGGCTTTAGCATAAAAGTTGAGATCTACATTATTTCAACTATCATAGTTGCATTTTGGTCTAACTATTCTCTGTTCATATTCAGTGTTACGATACTTTAGCTGCTTGCCTCTTTTGGCATTTTTTTTCCTTTTCATTCCGTTAAGCGTTGATTTCGCTTTTGTCTAACAGATTGCTACCTCCTGTTTTGACGCTCAACCAACCACAATATCACGAAGTAAAGGAAATTTGATAAGGATGTCTGATGAATTCAACTTATTGCTTTGAAGTTAGTCCATATGTTCATGATATCATTTTGTGGTTCTTGACTCAACTCAAATCAGCCTTAGTCCTAATCACTAAACTGCAGTTCTTATAAATCACCTGATGTTTTCCGGTTCAAACACTGTGTGATTGGCTTGACTTTATCTGTATGAATTATAATTAACTTGTTTTTGCTTTCAGGGTATGTGGATAGCGGCTCTCCGACTGTTGGGTCCAGTCGATCATGGAAATCCATGGAAATGGAGATACAATCATCGCTTGAAAAGCTACTGGATGTAAATGATTCTATGAGCAGATGTGCTGCATCAGCAGCACCTACCACTTCGGTCACCCAAAAGCTTGCTAGGCACAGAGACATACTTCATGAGTTTACCCAGGTTATTTCTGTGTATTAAGATTTATATTTTCTAATATGCTAATACTAACCTCCAAACCACTTAGAGAGTCCTACTTTATATCTTTGTACATACCACTTACAAAGGCTTACTTCCAAAGAAAATCTTATTATCCTTTTCCGCAGTCAAATGACTTATTGCTTGACAGCTTCATTCTTAAATTAAAAATCAACATCGTTATTTTTAGAATATGTAGCGTTTTTTGCTTTTATAGGTAAGCCATTTTTAAGAGATATAGAAGTATATCATCATACTGGGATTCTTTACATTAAAATGTGTTCGCTTATATCTACCAGATTTTCTTGAGAATCTCACATGTATCATGCATGTTACAGTTACACATATGAACATAGATTACATATAATCACCTATTTATCCCCAGATTACATAATGTGTGCTGCTTTTTGTGATCGAATTTTGATAATTTCTTTGACTAATGTAGGTTAAGTGATGGTTATAAACTCATGGTTATGTCTGTATGGTTAGTGCCCATTTTTTATGCACAAGTGACATTTTCCATTCCATACCGTTTCAGCGTAAATTTCGATCCATGGTTGTGAAATGGTGTGGAAATGACTCACAACTCTGCATACAAAATGTGCACCAACGGTGCTTGTAGTATTTCACCTGTTGCATTTAATCTGAAGTGAATTCTTCTAGTTTTCCATATTATCTTGCTATTCTAAAAGGTTGGTTTCTGTCTTCTGGTTCAGTGAACTCATGTTATCCTTTTCTGTAGGAATTCAGACGAATAAAGGGAAACATTAGCTCAATGAGGGAACACGCTGAGCTTCTAAGCTCTGTACGGGATGATATCAGTGAATACAAGGTGAGATTTGTGGACATGGATACGAGTTTGGGTGTCACCCTAGTAACGTGGTATCGAACATGAACCTTCCTAATCCAAGCACAAAGACATGGAACTATGTTACTATATTTTTTAAATTTAAATTGATTTATAATAATATAAATATGAGATACCTTTAAGCATTTCCAAAAGCTCTAGTAATTATTATTTTACCATGTCAAATGTGGCTACACCTGGCAACACACGTCTGACATGTCTATGTTTATGCAATTCCCCATGTCTCCCAAATCATAGGATAATGTGATATAGATGTCATCTTAATATTGTCATTGATGTTAAGGTTCCTGAAAAGTCTAGTCTGTAATTTACGCAGGCATCTGGGTCACCAAGAATGCAGATACTAAGGGAAAGAGCAGCGATACATGGAAATATAGCACATGTAAGCCTTAACTGTTATATCATTCAATGTTACTTGTATAATTAGCTATCTCAAGTCAATAACCTCAGGTGGGAGAGCATACATGTAAGTTATCGTATAAAAAATTCCACTGATTCTTTTCCTGCATTGTACTTAACGACAACCAAGGATTATTGTAGTTACTGTTTAACTCATATGCTGTGCGTCTGTGACAAGGGATCCCTGAACTATGACTTGTAACACATAGGAGCTCCGAACCAGACTTCAGTTTGATTTCTAAGTTCAAAATTCTCTAGTAATTTAGTTGTTGAAAATTGAAATAACTTAGAGAGGGATGAGAAATAAATCTTGGTATAATGCATTGTAGTTCCATTGTAGTTCAATTGATGTGCTAAAACAATAGAATGTTTGTTCCATAAAAAAGAAGTTTTTTGTATGAATTAATTGCTTCCTAATTAAATTGATGATACTATATACTTTCAGTTGGCTGACAACAAGTCTATGAGTAGGCTGATTCTCCTTTATAGAACAGCACTAACACTTAAGTTTCTTTTCCACGAGTGTATCTTCTTTGGGAGGATCATTGTATGGGGAACTTTCCGCTAGTAATGTTCTCTTTCACTCTGTTGTTTCGACTTTCGAGTATTCATAATGCTCCTATTTCGGCCTTTTTTTGTTAGGAAGGGGGGTCAGTTCTCCTGAGACTTTCATTTTGTCAGGAATCTTAACGACAGAGAATCCATGTCTGTTGCAAATTTGCTAAATCAGTTGCCATCTTTCTAACTTTCGGATCATCAATCTGAACGTCGATTTTGGATTCTTAAACAGTCTGGTTTGTTATCTGTTAAGTCACTCACTAAGCTTATTCTTCGACCACATATACAATTCGAGTTTCCTCTTTATACTATCATTTGGAACTCCAAGGTTCCGTTTAAGTACAAGGTATTTGCTTGGTGAGCTTAATTGGTTGACTACTAATGACGACAATGGTGACGTCCGAAGACAGCCATTTCTCCAGATGTGTGTTATGTGTATGTGACTGAGCAAGTCCAATGACCATTTGTTCTTGCACTATCCTATGGCTTGGAAGCTTTGGTGTTTATTTTTTGCAGTGCAAGGGGAGGTACATATCGTGCCTTGTTCTCTGCAGATTTTTTTATTATCAAACATTTGTCGACCGAGGGATGCTTCAGTGTTGTGGAGGTGTGCCTCGTTCAGTTTGTTGTGGAATATTTGGATTGAGAGGAATTTTTGGATTTTCAGAGGTTGCGAACTGCCTCTCTCGCTTTTGTGGGGAAAACTTACCGTGCAGTCTCCCCTTTGGACTAGGAGTTGCACTGCACTTATCTGAGTGCTCTTTTATGTTTTTGCAGTTTCTCTTCTTTTCAGCCTATTTTGTTTTTTGGTGGATCTTTTGTCCGCCTTCTTTTTAATATATTTCTCTTCTAATAATTTTCTTATTTTGTGAAAATTAATAAATAATAATAGTCGGAGATCTTGTCAGATGTGTATAGTGGCCTACTGAAAATTGTTTTTTTTTTTCTAGGCAACAATTTTTATAAATTTTTTACCTCTTCTGAGGCTCGAACTCCCCACCTCCCACTTTGGAGAGGAGGGTTGGTACCATTTGGCCACATGACCACTTGGTATTGAATGTTAATTGTTGACGGTAAAAAAAATTCCCATTTTTTTGGTTTTACAGTAAAGGGATATTTCTGAATTTGGTTGGGGGCAGAACTGGGAGAGGCAATCTTGGGAGCAATACTTCAGCACTAGGAGATCCTGTGAATCTTGTGAGACCCTTCAGCACTGGCCCTCTGATCTATATTACACCCCATAGTCCATCCCTAAACGAGTGCAGCCTTTTAGTTTTCCCGGAAATCGAGGAAGGTGACTTTTAGGCAATTTTGCTAGCATATATACATTAGTCATCTATATATAAAAGCACGGATCCTCTTAAGTGATTTAATTTTCATTCATATTCTAATAATGCTCTTTTCCTTATACATAGGAGTAAGAGAGAAATATAGATATTTCACTTTTTGTTTTAAAGTTTAAGTAATGCATTTTACTTGGACTCTCCTCCTTTTGTTTTTTCCTGTTTCTCTGAGTTCGGATATTCTGTACCACATTGTTGTCCCCCATCCTGTCCCAGCCCACTTCATTGTGGCACCTGGCCATTATCATTGAAGAAATTAACGATTATGTTACTCTCCGTTGTGGTCTTTACGGAGTAAAATTGGAGGGTATATAAAAAAAAATAGCCTCCACCCACTTTCTTTCCTTCCTCTTCCATTTTCATCACCCCACCTCCATTATCTAAAAAGCTCAAAGATAGCAGTGCAGTACCAACATTCAAATCCATCGGACCAAAATCATCAAGATATCTCCCACCCAAAAACGGAAGAATGAACTGAATCACAAAAACTTCCCATACCAGAATTTCAAGATGTGGTGTTTTGCTAGGGAGTTTGCCGGACGCTGGAGTAAAATTTGGTGGAGGCCGGAAGAACATGAGGGCTTAATCTGAAAATATACAACCTTAAAATTGAAGGGTCACTGAAGATAGATCTCTGGAAAAGGATGGATATATGTCATGGGAATACTAGATCTAGCAAAATTAAAATGTCTTCAGCAAGAATTTTTGGGGAAAAGGTTGAAATGTATAAGGATAGAAAATAAATTGCAAAAGTGGACATTTGAATCCACTCAGGAAGTAGGAGTGGAATGGCCGGATAGTTTTGGAAAATAAATTGATGTGTTTTGATTTCTTTTATTTTATTGGGGTTGGATAGAGAGAATGGGGTTAAATTGTTAACATCTAAGTTAACACATCAAACACGTGTCATCTTTTGGCCAATGGGACAGACATTGGGACACCAACATGCGAAAGGAGATCCGGATTGCATTTCTTTTCTTTCTTTCCCCCCTTTTCATTTGCTTCTTTAATTGTCCTCTACAAATTGAACCCTTTGAGATCACTTTTATTTCTTTTCCAGTTTTTTCATCTTTTGATTTACCTTTTTCGATTTCGTTTTTTTTCTTCTTTAAATTATGTTTAATTTGGATGCTTTAATTTCCAATTGTTTTTCTATTCTAACTAAGGGTCAGATCAGGAATGTGATATATGATGATATATGATGATATTGCACTGTTCACTAATTGAATATGAGATGATATGAGTTTATGAACTAAAAGACTAAATTATCCTCATGATGTGAAAGATTTGAATGTGATGTGAGGAGAGAGAATGTGATGTGAAAGGTTTGAATGTGAGGAGAGAGGAGAGAGAATATGAAATGAAATGTTTGAATTGATTTGTGAGAGTGTATGGATAGGGGTAATAGATGGAAACTGTTTGATATTTATTTGTGATGTTGGGTGATATTTGAGTAAGATATTGAAAATATATGAAATATGTTTTATGTTGAGATATTGAAATATTGTGATATATCTGACTTGTGATCTAAGCATAAATGAAATCATTTGTTTTATAATGTATGACATTTTATTTGGAATCTTTTGATTCATTGCCCTCTATAATTTGCATCTTTTTATACCCATTTTTTAGAGAGAAATGATAGGAACTAAAACGGAATAGATGTTTAAAATATGTAATTTATCTTGATTAACTTAATAATTAAATACTAATGTTTTAGGATTTTTATAAAGTTAAAAGTCATCAAATTAGAGAGGAAAATAGAAGCAATGAAAAGAGTTTTTTTTAGAGAGAACTATATAAATTTTACTACACAAAAATACCCATGTAAAATGTTTCTACATTACGTTTCTTTAAAAACTGAGATTCTTACTTCTAAATAGATGTACAAATTTATTTTTTGGAAACAACTAAAATGGGAAAAGAAAGAAGTTAGTTGCAATGTTTAAGGCAAATTTTTGGATTATTTTATTTTGAATGTCCTATGTGTAGCACAAATTTCCTACAAGTATTTTAAGATATGAAAATTGTGACAAATACACAAATTAGTAAAACTCGTGTATTTTTTAAGAATAAGAAAATTGTTTTTAAACAAAAGAAAAACAAATAGTGGGAGGGTGGATCCAAGAAATTTGGGCAGTTAAATGGAGGTCAATCATTTAGTACGAATTATTTTTGAAGAAAGTTGATGTTAGTATAATGTATTTGTTTGATGAGGAAGTCTAAAACTAAACTGTATCCAAAACATTTTTCTGGGATTATTAATTTTATAATTTACCAGACTTTAATGATTATTAAAGTACTGCTTATTCAAGTTTGATTTTAGTAATAATAGCTGTGTGACATGTAGTAGAACTTTTTCTTGTCAAAGGGATGTATAGGTAGTAAAATCAAATTTTAAAAACATTATAAGTAGATAACAAAAGGGGAAAATAACAGGGACGCTCCTTCTCTTATAACTGCGTACACTTGTTTGTATGTAACTCCGTTAAACTGTAATATTGAATGAAAGCTTGTCTACAATTACAGATGCATTTCAATCCTATATCTGTACACTAAACTATACATGTAGACACTTCATATGATAAACCTTAAGCACAATATATGTCATTCTATTTCTACGCATTCACACTCTTACTTTGATTGTTAAACCTTAAGCAACATATTATTATGTCGCATGATTACACTGGACGTGATAGTTAGCGTAGGTGAATGCAGAGAATAGACGCTCATTTAGGGACTTTTTTTTTGAGAAGTGATATTTATCAAGGGAGCTTGGGAATATTTCTTTTTGTTTCTTTGTTCTCCCTACTCCCTAGCACTAGAAACCTAGTACTCTTTTTCTGGTTAATGGTTGTAGCAGCATTAAGATAATATTCAAACTCGAATGATCTCTTGGAACCTTGTTTGGGTCAGTCAACTGTACTGGTGCTATTTGTTTTCTTTTGTATGATTGAAGATGGAAAGCTAATGGACTTGTTCTTCATGTAGTGAATTTTACCATAATTGTTATGTTCCCAGTCTTTATATAACTAGCACGCTTATTGAACATTACAAATATAAATAATATTAACGCTTGAAGGGTAAAGTATTTAAAATAAAAGTGCTGAATCAACGTAGAAGAATTTCTAACTTTACAACTACATCAATAAGACATGTTGAAACATTAAAGTTTTATGAAGTTAAGATTATATTGAACTTCAATTCTTCTGTGGACCAAAATGAGTAATTCCTTATTCGTCATAATATTTTCACCTGCTTTTTAATATATAAAAGTGAGTAGTGCATTTTCGGTATTTTCTCTCTCTTTAGTTTCCTTTCATTTTATATAATCAAATTGACAATTTGCTCCACTTTATTTTAATACAAATAAATTATAAGAGAAAATAGCTACAGTGAAAATACTACATATAAAAATATATTTTTTTTAAAAACAAGTGGCTGTTGTACAAAAGCAGCTAAAATAATGGATAAGTTTTAGGTGGTGGAAAATTTTAGCAATATTTGCAGGAGCTAAAATAGTGAATGATTTTAGGATATGGAAAAAATTTTGGAACTATAAACCGTATATTTTTTTTAGGAGGAGGTAAGAAACTTAAATAGTCTATGATGGAAGTTTAAATATTGTAGGAATATTTGTTATCTTGTTAAATAGTTATCTTAGTAGAAAAGGACTATGTTTGTCTTTGGCTAATAGAAAAGGAGTACATATGCTAATAAGAAATACTTGATAAATGGGACACTATATGAAATAAATTCTTTTTCTTTTAATTTGAAAAAAAATTGAATATCAAGAAAGACAGGAATAAAATGATACAGTAAAACGTGTTAGACAAGAAAAAAGAGAAGCAAATCATTTTAACATTAAATACTTAATTGAGACCTTTTAGGGGTTTAGAGACATAATATTTTTCTTTTAATACGATTGCTAGAAGGATAAAGGCAAATCCTCAAAACTAACTGTATGGACGCGCACGCGGGGGGGGGGGGGGAGGAGTAAAGGAATAGAAAAAAAGGTTTTTCAATAATATAATTATAATTTACATAGGAAAATTCAAATTAATGTAAATGACACTGATGCATGACTTGATCTTAATATTTATTAAAAGGGTATTATCACGATGTGAAAGTTAAGTCACTTCCATTTGGATGGTGTATTTTGTAAAAGTTTTGTTTTTGGTGTGAAGTTTGTTTTTGTTTTGGGTTTTGGAAAAGGTTTTCAATTTTGCCCTTGGTGTGAAGTTTGATAGAGATGGAGAGAGAAAGAGAAGGTGGTTGTTGTGGGTTGATGTGATGTTTGATAGGATATAAAGGTGAGTATATGGGTATGTAAAAATAGTAGGATAGAGAGGGAAAACCTTTTTTTGAAAACCAACCAAGTGAACGATCTTGTCGGAAAAGATTTCAGAAAAGGTGTGAGAAACCTACCTATTGAACACACCGTTAAGGGGATCCGTAGTTCTATATACATTATGATATGATGTATATCTATGAGTTCTAGCATTTATAGATAGCTCTTACCACACAGAAAAGAGATTCAAGATTTAGTAGGAAGCTCTAGGTCGGAGAAGTATCCCTAATGTATCCAAGCAGTTAAAACTTATTTGGATAAGCCAAAAAGGTGTCTGACACGTATCTGGAACTATCATACAGAGTATCGGTGTCGGAAGTGTATCATTATGGGTGCAAATGTATGTGGTTCACAGGAAGGACTATGTTATTTTAGTACGTTGGAACCTGAGTAGATAACATATGTTGGGAGAAGTCATTTCCCTCATCTCCGCATGAAGATTTGTACTTTGAATGATCAATAATTCTTGTTGTATTTTGAGTGGTCTATCGATATTTCAGCCTTCTCAGAGAACTGTAGACTGTTAGACAGTAATAATGCCCTTCGTTTTATGCAGATGGATGATGTGATTAGTCAAGCTCAAACAACCAGGGCAGCCTTGGGCGCTCAGAGGGCCTTGTTTGGTGATGTTCAAGGAAAAGTGAAGCAACTCGGTGACAAGTTTCCTATTGTACGAGGACTTATTGGTACAAATCTCGGCCCTTTCTCTGCTGCTATATTCCACGTTAAAAACCAAGTTTCCTATAAGATCTTGTTTCTTTCCTACAGGTTCAATTAGAAGGAAGAAGTCAAGAGACACACTAATCCTATCAGCAGTCATTGCAGCTTGTACGCTGTTTCTCATCATATATTGGCTTTCAAAGTGAGAAAATATGTTTGATATGATGAAAACCGAAAGATGATGTTTTATTATGGAATTTTGCCCAATTTGGTATAGCAATTATATTTCTTTTTTCATGATACTGGTGCCTTAGGTAACAGGTTACATTTCCTTCATTACTGCACTTGCGGAAACTTCCACAGGTTGATATTTCTTTAAACTTTGAGTAGAGTTATGCAGAACTTTGTTGAGTGAGTAACCAGGGATTTGATCCTTTCATCTCAACTTTCCAAGAGATAATGAGATCCGCACTTTCGGGTTTGGTTTGTACTTAAAAAAAAAGTCTTGTTTATAAAAGTATGGTATTAAAAAATTACTGAGTATTTGAATACAAAGATCCGCTGGTTGTCGAATTAGCTCATGCCCTCTTCACTAGTTGGAACTTGGGATGATCGTGTATAAGGGTAAAGTTCTAAGATAGTGTCCTCAAAGCGATATTTTTTCCTTTAAACATATCATAATCATGAAACAGGAGTATATGCCAAGTTTATTTGTGTGGAGAATCCAAATGTACCCTTAAAAACTCTCTCTCTCTCTCTCTCTCTCTCTCTCTCTCTCTCTCTCTCTCTCTCTCTCTCTCTCTCTCTCTCTCTCTCTCTCTTCCAACTTAGAAACTGGAGACAAAAACCATATGTAATACATAAAAAAATAATAATAATAATCAATCAATCAATCGAAATACTCATGTATTAACTTGAAATTTGAAGAGAAAAACGGTTCTGGTTTTAGAACTGCACTCTATGGGAATATGCTTTGCATCGCCCCGACTAGCGCCACATATATGTGGGTAGAGTTGCAGCGCCAAATGCTGAATCGTATTGTTGGTTTGGAGGCTCATTACTTTGTGTTCTTCCTAGCGAATTGTTTCTCCGCAGCCCATGTTTCCTTACTCCTCATAACGAGGGAGTGTTTTGTCATCGTATAATCTTGTGTTCTTCCTAGTGAATTGTTTTTTGGTGGCCCATGTTTCCTTACTCCTCATAAGGTGGGAGGGTGACATGTTTCATACCTATTACTACATCTATTTTAGTTCAAATGTTTATGATGGTGACATATTGTGAGAGAAAAATGTTACTTTCAGGATACTTAAAAATAAAACGGAAGGAGTAATTATTAGACGGGCGACTATAATTGTCCAAAATAATTGGAGATGAGGTGCACACATCAAGCTAATGGAAATCACAATTGCTGACCCAAATTGAACAAAATGAGGTGCACATGATAAGCTAGCAATTAAAGATGGAGCTGAGGATGCATGTACGCATTTGAGAGAGAGATTTGGTCCTCGTGTACTTCTATCCGATTCGAATCAAAACTAGTTGGCATCAAAGAAGTGATCAAAAAACTAGATTGAACAAGAGAGAGAGAGAGAGAGAGAGAGAGAGAGAGAGAGAGAGAGAGAGAGAGAGATCACAGAAACAACTATCTGTCACCACGTACGTACGTACGTAGCTAGGGGGGTAACGAGAAGCTAGCTCTAGGCATTTGTATAGAAGTAGGTATACACTATGAAGGCGTTGTTACCTCTAGCTCACTTACCTGAATCCACAAACTTTAGTGTCGATTAAAAACATCAACTGACACACTTTTCACATAGGAATCCCCAACACTTGTTCACCTGGCCCTCCAAAATATGAAAAATCAAAATGGTAACCTCATTTACTTCACCATGGACCTACCTTATTCAGTACCTTCGGATATTGCAACTGTGCCCCAAAAAAAAAAAAAAAATAAAACTAGTAATTTGGTGCAATAGTACATGAACTTAAACAGCAACTTGTTAAGTTACATTTTTCTTTTTTAAATGTTTCATTTGAAAATTGCATTTTTCTTTTCAATTATGGTCTTTGACAAGATTATCCTCATTTTTCAAAAAACACGTTAGAGGGGCACATATATAGCGCTATGGCGCTACTCATTTTAACAGTTAAAATGAAGCGCCAAATGCTTTTCAACTCTTTTCTTGATATCCATATTATGTGAAACAAAGAGAGTAGAATTCGTGAAAAAAAAAAAAAGTATAATCAATTTCTATTTTTTATTCTTTTGCTAATTGAGGAAAAACTTTTTCCATAGCTAGCATAGCAATATTAAACCCACCTTATAGGGCCAAAACCCCTCAGGAAGAGAGTTCGCATATATCTTTTGTTTAAAATGATGTTCCATTTTTTTTTATCACAGTTTCATAAAATTTTATTCCAATCGTTTAAATTCTAATCCTAAGGTTTAAGATCTTAATAATTAATAGCATACATATCATTTTCAAAAGTTAGGTGACAGAAGAAGAGAATACATTATTTGAGACAGAAAAGTCGAATTCCTCGAAAGAGTATTTGATAAAAGCTTCAAGTGTTTGGCCAAATTTTAAAGAATAATAAGAATAATAGTAATAGCTACAATCAGTAAAATTAAGATACCAGAAATGAAGAGCAACAATGCATGTGATTGAATGTTGTACAGTTTCCGACCAACTCGCCGTGCCGTGCGACACCGGTACCTAAGTAAGTATTATATATGTATGTATAGTATATATTGTTAGCAAAATTAGTAGGTGTGCACCAATTTTCCAACATATATATATATATATATATATATCATTCGTGTGATCTGTAGCAGGTCGTGCATATTGACAGAGATCAATCGCCTTCTCCAGAAAAATGCAATCTGTTGCAATTTATTGTGAGGGGTTCTATTGGGTGACCCTAGCTGTTCTCTCTCTCTCTCTCTCTCTCTCTCTCTCTCTCTCTCTCTCTCTCTCTCTCTCTCTCTCTCTCTAATAAAAGTGTGT
>JAOWAN010032863.1:0-17961 GCA_028566635.1 Lobelia cardinalis | reverse complement strand
AATTTAATCATATTTTGTAAAATAATGTCAAATGGATTCAAATTTAATGATTATAACTCACTTAAATAGATTAATTTTAAAAAATTTATAAATCCATGGGTTTAATCGGGTCACAAATTACCACCCCTATCAGCATGTCATATTTATTTTTTATGCATATTACTTTTATAATTTATAACTATATATTTAATTTTTAAGGAATAAGTAGGAGCTACAGATTCGGCATACCAAATGTAAAATATTTGGAAATATTTTATCCGCCCGCCTAATAACGGAACAAATCGTCTCGAAAGTAAAAAAAAAGCTAGGCCCAAAAGTCCATAACCGAACGGGCCGGTATCGTTGAATAAGTCGCGTGAAATCTCCGACGAAGGACCCCAACCAACGTCTATAAATTAAACGCATCCCCTCCTACGCGCCATAAATCCAATTTTCCCTAAACTTCGTTCTCAAGTTAGCGAAGCACTGATCGATCCAGAAGCGGGAGAACTCAAAGCGGTTGGGCTATTCAGGGAGGTGCGGGATCAAAGAGAAAATCGTTGCGAGGTGAGTCCATAGTACTACCTCTGCTTTTGTTCAACAACCGCGCCTTCATACGAATAAATACTCTAAAATTTGGAGGACGTCAACAATCGTTACGAGGTGAGTCCATAGTATTGCATAATCCTAGGATTGAGTCGATTGATTTTCTCTATTGGTGAACATGTGGTAGTTTGAATATTTTCCTAGGGTTGCAGTCTTGTTGAAACAGATTTGACAAGGCTTTTGTTGTTGTTGTTGTTGTTGTTGTTGTTGTTGTTGTTGTTGTTGTTGTGTTTTGAGCAGTATTTGATGGTATGTCCCTCATAATCGAGTTTTCACATAATTAATTTTGTTTTTGGACTTGAAGTTTTGAGGAAATGCCAGAACCTATGATCCTTTACCTTATATATATATATATTTTGTAATTACTTTAAAGGATGGGTGAGGGAAATTTTCTATGGACTGGCTGCATAATGCTTAAGTTTCATTAGATGTTTGCATTTTTGCATTTTCAGTATTTGTAAACCGTCCATCTGCAATGACTACTGTCCATGTATTAAACGTGAGCTCTTACCTTTAAGATCAATATTCTTTACTTTTGCCTTGCATATTCTGATTAAAGATGGTAAAAAAACTGAAGAGGATATGTTGACTCCTATTAACATACAATAAGAAATTTAAACAGGTTTAGCATATATATTGGACAATCATTTAGCTTAAGAATTAAATAATGTGGCTTTGTGTGCTTAAACGACTAACTGTTGGTGGAAGTAAAATGGTGAATGACTTCTTTGAGTATCTAAATTGTATACTTCTACATAGCTTGAGGTATTAAGGTTTTAGGTTTGATCATAAGTATTGGAATTGGTACAAGTAAATGCTTGAATGTCTAGTTGAGGCCAATTGAGTTATTGGATGATTTACGAAGATTGTGGAAATTAGTAGTCTAGGTTATGATCTTTTTCTCCAAAAGTGGCTTGTTATGTACCAAAAGAGATGTTGGTATTTTAAGATGTTTTGACTACAAAACTTGGGTGATGACATAGGTGTGTGCTAGTATGATTGTAGAGATTAGTCTATGACTAGTAGACTCGAAAAGATTATTTTGGTGGCAATTGATTAGAAATTGTGCATTGTCAAAGAGCATAATGTTGACTTATTTGTGGAGAATATTTAACTTAAAAGTTTGGCTAATTGGATTACTGGAATTTGTTAAGTGTATATTCAATATGATATTTTTAATTCTTTTCTTGGGATTTCTTATGTTTAGAATTTGAAGTTTTTAGTAAAAGTTTTGGCGTTAGGTGAAAGATATGGAGACTTTTGAAAAGGATCAATTGCTAAACGTACGGAATGAGCATTCAAAGGGATTGAAAGCCTAGCTAAATTGGTGGAAAGTCACGTGTAGATCAAGGAGTCAAACGATAATGGTGTTCAGAAGTGTGCTACCAGGGAAGTCAAACTCTTGACACCAACGTGTATATTGTGAAGTTGCATTTGCCTCATAGGCTATATAGTTTATTATTTTGGAAAATAAAAATTAAAATAACTATGGTCGTAGGCAATTTGTTGAGGATAAAAGCTAATTGGACACAAAGGCTTGAGAAGCCCTAATTGAGATCTCTTTTTGCCAACTTTCCACCGAGGACATAGAGCGAGTTATGTAATGGGATTTCTTTTGGGTACTTTGAATACGACCTCCACTAGTATGTTACTTTTTCAATCTCTTGGGGTATTTTAGATTTAGGTTTGATAATTAGTATTGGTATTGCTTTTGGTAGAAGCTTTAATTCCTAGTTTAGGCCAATTGGGTTATACGATTATTTGCGAAACTAGGGCAAGCTAGTAGCTACCTCGGTTATGATCGTTTGGTCTATCACTAGAAATGCAGACATGTTTGTATTATTGGATGTTTTGACTTCAAAACTTGCATGATGAGATATGTTATGTGCTACTTGGGTATTAAAGATCGGTCCTTGACTAGTAGACGTGGAAAGGTTATTTTGATGGCAATTGGTTAGACATTATTTATGCTTATACACCATGATATATACTCGTGGTGGAGACTATGAAGCTTCGATTTCGACAGTTTGGATTGCTATAATTTGGTACACTATAGACTATATGATATTTCGAATTCTTTTTTGGTGTACTACTTGAAGTTCCAAGTAATTTTTTTGGTACTTGTTGAAAGCTTTAGGGATACGAGAAGGATCTAGTTCTATAGGTGTCGATAGATCACAGATTGAAAGTTAGCTTTGGAGTTAGGAGTCAAAAGAGAGTAGTGTTAGGAAGTCTACTTTTAGGGAATTCAAATACACGAAATTCCCCTCTATTTTGTGAGTTTGATTTACTTGCTTGGCTATTTTGCTTAATTCAATGTTTGTATTATTGGATGTTTTGAATACATAAATTGGGTGATCAGATATGGTATGTGCTACTTGGGGATTAGAGATTGGTCCATGCCCCAGTAAACATGGAAAGATTATTTTGGCGACAATTGGTTATATATTAATTATGTCATGTACCATGATCTATACTTGTGCGGACGACTATCAAACTTTGATTTAGACTGTTTTGATTGATATTATTTGTTGCACTATAGTCTATATGATATTTGGAGTTCTTTTCTTTGGTTACTACTGGAAGTTCTAAGTAAAAAGTTTGGTACTTGGTGAAAGCTATAGGGATATGAGAAGGATCTGGTTCTATAGGTTAAGATCATGCAACTCGATTGAAAGTCGAGGTAAGGTAGTGGAAAGTGATGTTTGGAGTTAGGAGTCAAAAGAGAATAGAGTTGGGAAGTCTACATTTAGGCAATTCAAACGCACAATATTAACCCCTATTTTGTGAGTTTAATCCCTTACTAGGCTACTTTGCTTATAGAGATAGTTGTTGGCAACTTATGCAGGCCAAAATTTGATATGAAACGTAGTGTAGAGGATTAGAGTGGGAAGCTTTATGAGATATAGGTTTGCCAACTTTCTATTATGAACTTGGAGAGAGTTTTGAAACCGCAACTTACTTTGTGATCTCTTTGGGTATTAAGGTTTTAGATTTGATCATAAGTATTGGAATTGCTATTGGTAGATACTTTAATGTTTATTTAAGGCGAATTGAGTTATAGGATGATTTACAAGGATAGTGGAAACTAATAGCTTAGGTTATGATCCCTTTTGCTAAAAGTAGCTTGTTATTTACAGTGAGAGATGTGGGTATTTTAAGATGTTTTGACTAGAAGACTTGGTGATGACATAGGTGGATGTTAGTAGGGTATTAAAGATTAGTCTATGCCTAGTAGTTATGGAAAGATTATTTTGGTGCCAACTGATTCGAAAGGCAGCATACTCAAATAACATGCTGTATACTTATGTCGGAAGAATATTGAACTTCAATTTCTACTTTTTGAATTACTAGAATATCTTAAGGGTATATTCTATTTAGAAGTTGAAGTTCTTAGTTCTTAAGGGTATTTTGATTTCCTTCCTTGGATTTCTTATGTTTAGAAGTTGAAGTTCTCGGTAAAATTTTCGGTGTTACGTTAAAGATATGGAAGCTTGGGAAGGATCACCTTTTATAGTTACCGAATGATCATTCAAAGGAATTGAAAGTTTAGCTATGATCATTTTAAGGAATTGAATGGCTTGAGAATGGTGTTCGGAAGTTTGTTATAATGGAAGTCAAATGCTTGAATATGCTGTCTATTTTGTGAACTTGAATTAACCTACGAGGCTATCTAGCTTATTGTTTTAGAAAATGAATAATTAAAGCAAAGATGATCATAGGAAGCCTATTGAGGATAAAACTAATTAGACCCAAAGTGTCGAGGATTAGAGCAAGAAGCTTTAATTTAGAACTAGTTTGCCAACTTTTTATAAAGGAGTTGGAGAGAGTTTTGTAATGGGATTTCATGTTCATTGAGTAATTTGAACATGATGTTTGTTTTTTAGTTCTATATATAGCGATGATTTTAGGGTATTTTAGATTTGGATTTGATAGTTAGAATTGATATTGCTTTTGGTGCAAGCTTTAACTCCTTTTTAGGTGAATTGGGTTATAGGATTGTTTGCGAAACTAGTTCGAGCTAGTAGCTGCCTAGGTTATGATCTTTTGGTCTATCGCTATGTTTTGACTTCAAAACTTGCGTGATGAGATATGTTGTGTGCTACTGGGGTATTAAAGATTGGTCCTTGGCTAGTAGACATGGAAAAGTTCTTTTGATGGCAAGTGGCTAGATATTGTTTATGCTTATATACCATGATCTATACTTGTGGTGGAGACTATCAAGCTTTGATTTCGACTATTTGGATTGCTAGAATTTCTTACATTATAGCCTATGGGATATTTGAAATTCATTTTTGGTGTAATACTTGAAGTTCCAAGTAAAAGTTTTGGTGCTCGTGAAATCTATAGGGATATGAGAGGATCTAGTTCTATAGGTGTCGAAAGATCATGAAATTGGATTGAAAGTTAAGCTAAGGTAGTGGAAAGTCATGTTTGGAGTTAGGAGTCAAAAGAGAGTAGTGTTCGGAAATTTACTTTTAGGGAATTCAAACAAACGAAATTTCCCTCTATTTTTTGAGTTTGATTTACTTGCTTGGCTATTTTGCTTATTTCGATGTTTGTATTATTGGTTGTTTTGACTACATAACTTGGGTGATATGGTATGTGCTACTTGGGTATTAGAGATTGGTCCATGTCGAGTAAACGTGGAAAGATTATTTTAATGACAATTGGTTATATATTAATTATGCTCATGTATTATGATCTATACTTGTGCCGACGACTATCAAGCTTTGATTTGGACCGTTTTGATTGATGTTATTTGTTGCACTATAGTCGATATAATATTTGGAGATCTTTTCGTGGGTTAATACCGGAAGTTCTAAGTAAATATTTTGGTACTCGGTGAAAGCTATGGGGAGAAGAGAAGGATCTGGTTCTTTAAGTTAAGATCATGCAACTCAATTGAAAGTCGAGCTAAGGTAGTGAAATGAGATGTTTGGAGTTAGGAGTCAAAAGAGATTAGTGTTGGGAAGTCTACATTTAGGCAATTCAATCACACGAAATTCCCCCTTCTTTTGTGAGTCTGATTACTTACTAGGCTATCTTGCTTATAGAGATAGTCGTTGGAAACTTATGGAGGCCAAAAGTTGATTTGAAACTTGTGGAGGAGAAATGTTGGTATTTTAATATGTTTTGACTACAAGACTTGGTGATGACATAGGTGGGTGCTAGTAGGATATTAATGATTAGCTATGCATAGTAGTTGTGGAAAGAATATTTTGGTGCCAATTGATGAGAAACGCGGCATACTCAAATAGCATGATGTTTTCTTAAGTCTAAAGAATATTGAACTTCAATTTTCGACTTTTTGAATCACTAAAATTTGTTAAGTGTAGTGAATAATATATTTTGAATTTTTTCGTGGATTTCTTATGTTTAGAAGTTGAAGTTCTTGGTAAAATTTTTGGTGTTAGGTTAAAGATACGGAGGCTTCGGAATGATCGCCTTCTTTAGTTAGAGAATGAACATTTAAAGGAATTGGAAGTCTAGCTAAATTGGTAGAAAGTCATGTGTCGTATAAGGAATCAAACGAGAATGGTGTTCGGAAGTTTGTTACAAGGGAAGTCAAATGCTTGATTACGTCGTCTATCTTGTGAACTTGAATTTACCTATTAGTCCATCTAGTTTATTGTTTTAGAAAAAGAATAATTAAAGTAACGATGTTCGTAGGAAGCCTGTTGAAGATAAAAGCTAATTGAACACAATGTGTTAAGGATTAGAGCAAGAACCTTTAATTTTGAATTAGCTTTGCAAACTTTCTATTGAGGACATGCTCAAATTGCATTATGTTAACTGATGTTTAAAGAATATTGAACTTCAATTTCGACTTTTTGAATCACTAGAATTTTGTAAGGATGTTGACAATATGATATATTGAATTCTTTCCTTGGATTTCCTATGTTTGGAAGTTGAAGGTTTTAATAAAGTTTTCGGTGTTAGGTTGAAGGTATGGAGGCTTGGGAAGGATCACTTTCTATAGGTACAAAATGAACATTCAAAGGAATTGAAAGTCTATCTAAGTTGGTGGAAAGTCATGTGTCAAATAAGGAATTAACGAGAATGGAGTCCGGAAGGATCACTTTATATAGGTACAAAATGAACATTCAAAGGAATTGAAAGCGTATCTAAAATGGTGGAAAGTCATGTGTTGACTAAGGAATTAAGGAGAATGGAGTTAGGAAGTTTGCTATGCGGGAAGTTAAATGCTTGAATACGCCTTCTATTCTGTAAACTTGAATTTACCTAGTTATTATTTTAGAAAAAGAATAATTAAAGTAACGATGATTGGAGGAAGCCTACCGAGGATAATAGCTAATTGGACAAAAAGTGTTAGGATTAGAGCAAGAAGCTTTAATTTAAAACTAGTTTGCCAACTTTCTATCAAGGACTTGGAGAGAGTTTTGTAATGGGTTTTCATGTTCATTGAGGACTTTGAACATAATGTTTGTTTTTGAGTTCTATATCTAAAGATGATGTACGACCTTTACTAGCATGCTCCTTTTTTGATCTCTTGGGGTATTTAAGTTTTAGGTTTGATATTTAGTATTTGATATTACTTTTTGTGTTAAGCTATAATTCCTAGTTTGGCGAGTTAGGTTATAGGATTATTTAGGAAGCTAGTTAAAGCTAGTAGCACCCTAGGTTATGATCTTTTGGTCTATCACTAGCATTTGATTAAATGCAAGACATGTTACACTAGCATTTGATTAAATGCAAGACATGTTAGTATTATTTGACATTTTGACTATGATCTTTTGGTCTATCACTAGCATTTGAGTAATTGCAAGACATGTTAGTATTATTTGACATTTTGACTATGTAACTTGGGTGATAAGATATGGTATGTGCTACTTGGGTATTAGAGATTGGTCCATGCCGAGTAAACGTGTAAATATTATTTTGACCGTAAGGGGTTATATATTGTTTATGCTAATGTACCATGATCTATACTTGTGATGAAGTCTATCAACTTTGATATCGACTGTTTTGATTGATATTATTTGTTACGCTATAGCTTAAATTATATTTGGAGTTCTTTTTCTGGGTTAATTTCGAAGTTCTAAGTAAAACTTTTGGTACATGGGGAAAGCTAGGGGGACATGAGAAGGATATGGTTCTAAAGGTTAAGATCATGCAAATCAATTGAAGTGAGCTAAGGTAGTGGAAAGTGATGTTTGGAGTTAGGAGTCAAAAAAGAATAGTGTTCGGAAGTCTACTTTTAGGCAATTCAAACACACAAAATTCCCCCCTATTTTATGAGTTTGATTACTTACTAGAATATATTGTTTATAGAGAGTCGTTTGCAACTTATGTTGGCCAATAGTTGATTTGAAACTCAGTGTTTGAGGATTAGTGTGGGAATCTTTATATGAGATATAGGTTTGCCAATTTTCTGTCGAGGAGTTGGAGAGAGTTTTGAAACCCTAGCTTGGTGATATCTAGGGTATTAAGGTTATAGGTTTGATCATAAGTATTGGAATTGCTATTGGTAAATGCTTTAGAGTATATTTGAGGTGAATCGAGTTATCGGATGTTTTACGAGAATACTGTAAACTAATAGGTTAGATTATGATATCTTTCGCTAAAAGTAGCTTGTTATTTACTGAAAGAGATGTTGGTATTTTAAGATGTTTTGACTATAAGACTTGGGTGATGATATAGGCGGGTGCTAGTAGGATATTAAAGATTAGTCTATACCTAGTAGTTGTGGAAAACATATTTTGGTGTCAATTGATCACAAATGCAGCATACTAAATAGCATGATGTTTACTTATGTTTAAAGAATATTGAACTTCAATTTCGACTTTTTGAATCTAGAATTTGTTAAGTGTGTAGTCAATATGATATTTTGAATTCTTTCCTTGGATTTCTTATGTTTAGAAGTTTAAGTTCTTAATTAAGTTTTTGGTGTTAGTTTAAAGATATGGATGCGTGGGAAGGATCACCTTCTATAGTTAGAGAATGAACATTCAAAGGAATTCAAAGCCTAGCAAAATTGGTGGACAGTTATGTGTCGAATATGAAATCAAACGAGAATGGTGTTTGAAAGTTTGTTATAAGGAAAGTCAAATGCTTGCATACGCCGTCTATTGGAGTTTACCTACTAGGCTGTCTAGTTTATTGTTTTAGAAAAAGAAAAATTAAAGTTACGATTGTCGTAGGAAGCCTATTGAGGATAAAAGCTAATCGGACACAAAGTGTTAAGGATTTGAGCAAGAATCTTTAATTTAAAACTAGTTTTGCAAACTTTCTATTAAGGACTTGGAGAGAGTTTTGTAATGGGATTTCATGATCATTAAGTACTTTGAACATGATGTTTATCTTTGAGTTCTATATATAACGATTATGTACGACCTTCAATAGCATGCAACTTTTTTGATCTCTAGGTGTATTTTAGTTTTAGGTTTGATAACTAGTATTAATATTGCTTTTGGTGGAAGCTTTAGTTCCTAGTTTGGCGAATTGGGTTATAGGATTATTCGGGAAGCTAATCAAGCTGGTAGCACCCTAGGTTATGATCTTTTGGTCTAACAACAGTTTTTGATTAAATGCAAGTTTGTATTATTGGATGTTTTGACTACATAAATTGGGTGATCAGGTATGGTATGTACTACCTGGGTATTAGAGAAATGTCCTATCAGTATACGTGGAAAGATATCAAGCATGTGCTGAAGACTATCATATTGTTTACGCTCATGTACCATGATCTATACTTGTGCTGAAGACTATCAAGCTTTGATTTCGATTGATTCGATTTCTATTATTTGTTACACTGTAGCCTATATAATGTTTGGAGTTATTGGGTTAATAATCGAGGTTCCAAGTAAAACTTTTGGTTCTTGGTGAAAGCTATGGTTCAATTGGTTAAGATCATGCAATTCAATTGAAATTCGAGCTAAGGTAGTGGAAAGTGATGTTTGGAGTTAGGAGTCAAAAGAGAATAGAGTTGGGAAGTCTACATTTAGGCAATTCAAACGCACAATATTAACCCCTATTTTGTGAGTTTAATCCCTTACTAGGCTACTTTGCTTATAGAGATAGTTGTTGGCAACTTATGCAGGCCAAAATTTGATATGAAACGTAGTGTAGAGGATTAGAGTGGGAAGCTTTATGAGATATAGGTTTGCCAACTTTCTATTATGAACTTGGAGAGAGTTTTGAAACCGCAACTTACTTTGTGATCTCTTTGGGTATTAAGGTTTTAGATTTGATCATAAGTATTGGAATTGCTATTGGTAGATACTTTAATGTTTATTTAAGGCGAATTGAGTTATAGGATGATTTACAAGGATAGTGGAAACTAATAGCTTAGGTTATGATCCCTTTTGCTAAAAGTAGCTTGTTATTTACAGTGAGAGATGTGGGTATTTTAAGATGTTTTGACTAGAAGACTTGGTGATGACATAGGTGGATGTTAGTAGGGTATTAAAGATTAGTCTATGCCTAGTAGTTATGGAAAGATTATTTTGGTGCCAACTGATTCGAAAGGCAGCATACTCAAATAACATGCTGTATACTTATGTCGGAAGAATATTGAACTTCAATTTCTACTTTTTGAATTACTAGAATATCTTAAGGGTATATTCTATTTAGAAGTTGAAGTTCTTAGTTCTTAAGGGTATTTTGATTTCCTTCCTTGGATTTCTTATGTTTAGAAGTTGAAGTTCTCGGTAAAATTTTCGGTGTTACGTTAAAGATATGGAAGCTTGGGAAGGATCACCTTTTATAGTTACCGAATGATCATTCAAAGGAATTGAAAGTTTAGCTATGATCATTTTAAGGAATTGAATGGCTTGAGAATGGTGTTCGGAAGTTTGTTATAATGGAAGTCAAATGCTTGAATATGCTGTCTATTTTGTGAACTTGAATTAACCTACGAGGCTATCTAGCTTATTGTTTTAGAAAATGAATAATTAAAGCAAAGATGATCATAGGAAGCCTATTGAGGATAAAACTAATTAGACCCAAAGTGTCGAGGATTAGAGCAAGAAGCTTTAATTTAGAACTAGTTTGCCAACTTTTTATAAAGGAGTTGGAGAGAGTTTTGTAATGGGATTTCATGTTCATTGAGTAATTTGAACATGATGTTTGTTTTTTAGTTCTATATATAGCGATGATTTTAGGGTATTTTAGATTTGGATTTGATAGTTAGAATTGATATTGCTTTTGGTGCAAGCTTTAACTCCTTTTTAGGTGAATTGGGTTATAGGATTGTTTGCGAAACTAGTTCGAGCTAGTAGCTGCCTAGGTTATGATCTTTTGGTCTATCGCTATGTTTTGACTTCAAAACTTGCGTGATGAGATATGTTGTGTGCTACTGGGGTATTAAAGATTGGTCCTTGGCTAGTAGACATGGAAAAGTTCTTTTGATGGCAAGTGGCTAGATATTGTTTATGCTTATATACCATGATCTATACTTGTGGTGGAGACTATCAAGCTTTGATTTCGACTATTTGGATTGCTAGAATTTCTTACATTATAGCCTATGGGATATTTGAAATTCATTTTTGGTGTAATACTTGAAGTTCCAAGTAAAAGTTTTGGTGCTCGTGAAATCTATAGGGATATGAGAGGATCTAGTTCTATAGGTGTCGAAAGATCATGAAATTGGATTGAAAGTTAAGCTAAGGTAGTGGAAAGTCATGTTTGGAGTTAGGAGTCAAAAGAGAGTAGTGTTCGGAAATTTACTTTTAGGGAATTCAAACAAACGAAATTTCCCTCTATTTTTTGAGTTTGATTTACTTGCTTGGCTATTTTGCTTATTTCGATGTTTGTATTATTGGTTGTTTTGACTACATAACTTGGGTGATATGGTATGTGCTACTTGGGTATTAGAGATTGGTCCATGTCGAGTAAACGTGGAAAGATTATTTTAATGACAATTGGTTATATATTAATTATGCTCATGTATTATGATCTATACTTGTGCCGACGACTATCAAGCTTTGATTTGGACCGTTTTGATTGATGTTATTTGTTGCACTATAGTCGATATAATATTTGGAGATCTTTTCGTGGGTTAATACCGGAAGTTCTAAGTAAATATTTTGGTACTCGGTGAAAGCTATGGGGAGAAGAGAAGGATCTGGTTCTTTAAGTTAAGATCATGCAACTCAATTGAAAGTCGAGCTAAGGTAGTGAAATGAGATGTTTGGAGTTAGGAGTCAAAAGAGATTAGTGTTGGGAAGTCTACATTTAGGCAATTCAATCACACGAAATTCCCCCTTCTTTTGTGAGTCTGATTACTTACTAGGCTATCTTGCTTATAGAGATAGTCGTTGGAAACTTATGGAGGCCAAAAGTTGATTTGAAACTTGTGGAGGAGAAATGTTGGTATTTTAATATGTTTTGACTACAAGACTTGGTGATGACATAGGTGGGTGCTAGTAGGATATTAATGATTAGCTATGCATAGTAGTTGTGGAAAGAATATTTTGGTGCCAATTGATGAGAAACGCGGCATACTCAAATAGCATGATGTTTTCTTAAGTCTAAAGAATATTGAACTTCAATTTTCGACTTTTTGAATCACTAAAATTTGTTAAGTGTAGTGAATAATATATTTTGAATTTTTTCGTGGATTTCTTATGTTTAGAAGTTGAAGTTCTTGGTAAAATTTTTGGTGTTAGGTTAAAGATACGGAGGCTTCGGAATGATCGCCTTCTTTAGTTAGAGAATGAACATTTAAAGGAATTGGAAGTCTAGCTAAATTGGTAGAAAGTCATGTGTCGTATAAGGAATCAAACGAGAATGGTGTTCGGAAGTTTGTTACAAGGGAAGTCAAATGCTTGATTACGTCGTCTATCTTGTGAACTTGAATTTACCTATTAGTCCATCTAGTTTATTGTTTTAGAAAAAGAATAATTAAAGTAACGATGTTCGTAGGAAGCCTGTTGAAGATAAAAGCTAATTGAACACAATGTGTTAAGGATTAGAGCAAGAACCTTTAATTTTGAATTAGCTTTGCAAACTTTCTATTGAGGACATGCTCAAATTGCATTATGTTAACTGATGTTTAAAGAATATTGAACTTCAATTTCGACTTTTTGAATCACTAGAATTTTGTAAGGATGTTGACAATATGATATATTGAATTCTTTCCTTGGATTTCCTATGTTTGGAAGTTGAAGGTTTTAATAAAGTTTTCGGTGTTAGGTTGAAGGTATGGAGGCTTGGGAAGGATCACTTTCTATAGGTACAAAATGAACATTCAAAGGAATTGAAAGTCTATCTAAGTTGGTGGAAAGTCATGTGTCAAATAAGGAATTAACGAGAATGGAGTCCGGAAGGATCACTTTATATAGGTACAAAATGAACATTCAAAGGAATTGAAAGCGTATCTAAAATGGTGGAAAGTCATGTGTTGACTAAGGAATTAAGGAGAATGGAGTTAGGAAGTTTGCTATGCGGGAAGTTAAATGCTTGAATACGCCTTCTATTCTGTAAACTTGAATTTACCTAGTTATTATTTTAGAAAAAGAATAATTAAAGTAACGATGATTGGAGGAAGCCTACCGAGGATAATAGCTAATTGGACAAAAAGTGTTAGGATTAGAGCAAGAAGCTTTAATTTAAAACTAGTTTGCCAACTTTCTATCAAGGACTTGGAGAGAGTTTTGTAATGGGTTTTCATGTTCATTGAGGACTTTGAACATAATGTTTGTTTTTGAGTTCTATATCTAAAGATGATGTACGACCTTTACTAGCATGCTCCTTTTTTGATCTCTTGGGGTATTTAAGTTTTAGGTTTGATATTTAGTATTTGATATTACTTTTTGTGTTAAGCTATAATTCCTAGTTTGGCGAGTTAGGTTATAGGATTATTTAGGAAGCTAGTTAAAGCTAGTAGCACCCTAGGTTATGATCTTTTGGTCTATCACTAGCATTTGATTAAATGCAAGACATGTTACACTAGCATTTGATTAAATGCAAGACATGTTAGTATTATTTGACATTTTGACTATGATCTTTTGGTCTATCACTAGCATTTGAGTAATTGCAAGACATGTTAGTATTATTTGACATTTTGACTATGTAACTTGGGTGATAAGATATGGTATGTGCTACTTGGGTATTAGAGATTGGTCCATGCCGAGTAAACGTGTAAATATTATTTTGACCGTAAGGGGTTATATATTGTTTATGCTAATGTACCATGATCTATACTTGTGATGAAGTCTATCAACTTTGATATCGACTGTTTTGATTGATATTATTTGTTACGCTATAGCTTAAATTATATTTGGAGTTCTTTTTCTGGGTTAATTTCGAAGTTCTAAGTAAAACTTTTGGTACATGGGGAAAGCTAGGGGGACATGAGAAGGATATGGTTCTAAAGGTTAAGATCATGCAAATCAATTGAAGTGAGCTAAGGTAGTGGAAAGTGATGTTTGGAGTTAGGAGTCAAAAAAGAATAGTGTTCGGAAGTCTACTTTTAGGCAATTCAAACACACAAAATTCCCCCCTATTTTATGAGTTTGATTACTTACTAGAATATATTGTTTATAGAGAGTCGTTTGCAACTTATGTTGGCCAATAGTTGATTTGAAACTCAGTGTTTGAGGATTAGTGTGGGAATCTTTATATGAGATATAGGTTTGCCAATTTTCTGTCGAGGAGTTGGAGAGAGTTTTGAAACCCTAGCTTGGTGATATCTAGGGTATTAAGGTTATAGGTTTGATCATAAGTATTGGAATTGCTATTGGTAAATGCTTTAGAGTATATTTGAGGTGAATCGAGTTATCGGATGTTTTACGAGAATACTGTAAACTAATAGGTTAGATTATGATATCTTTCGCTAAAAGTAGCTTGTTATTTACTGAAAGAGATGTTGGTATTTTAAGATGTTTTGACTATAAGACTTGGGTGATGATATAGGCGGGTGCTAGTAGGATATTAAAGATTAGTCTATACCTAGTAGTTGTGGAAAACATATTTTGGTGTCAATTGATCACAAATGCAGCATACTAAATAGCATGATGTTTACTTATGTTTAAAGAATATTGAACTTCAATTTCGACTTTTTGAATCTAGAATTTGTTAAGTGTGTAGTCAATATGATATTTTGAATTCTTTCCTTGGATTTCTTATGTTTAGAAGTTTAAGTTCTTAATTAAGTTTTTGGTGTTAGTTTAAAGATATGGATGCGTGGGAAGGATCACCTTCTATAGTTAGAGAATGAACATTCAAAGGAATTCAAAGCCTAGCAAAATTGGTGGACAGTTATGTGTCGAATATGAAATCAAACGAGAATGGTGTTTGAAAGTTTGTTATAAGGAAAGTCAAATGCTTGCATACGCCGTCTATTGGAGTTTACCTACTAGGCTGTCTAGTTTATTGTTTTAGAAAAAGAAAAATTAAAGTTACGATTGTCGTAGGAAGCCTATTGAGGATAAAAGCTAATCGGACACAAAGTGTTAAGGATTTGAGCAAGAATCTTTAATTTAAAACTAGTTTTGCAAACTTTCTATTAAGGACTTGGAGAGAGTTTTGTAATGGGATTTCATGATCATTAAGTACTTTGAACATGATGTTTATCTTTGAGTTCTATATATAACGATTATGTACGACCTTCAATAGCATGCAACTTTTTTGATCTCTAGGTGTATTTTAGTTTTAGGTTTGATAACTAGTATTAATATTGCTTTTGGTGGAAGCTTTAGTTCCTAGTTTGGCGAATTGGGTTATAGGATTATTCGGGAAGCTAATCAAGCTGGTAGCACCCTAGGTTATGATCTTTTGGTCTAACAACAGTTTTTGATTAAATGCAAGTTTGTATTATTGGATGTTTTGACTACATAAATTGGGTGATCAGGTATGGTATGTACTACCTGGGTATTAGAGAAATGTCCTATCAGTATACGTGGAAAGATATCAAGCATGTGCTGAAGACTATCATATTGTTTACGCTCATGTACCATGATCTATACTTGTGCTGAAGACTATCAAGCTTTGATTTCGATTGATTCGATTTCTATTATTTGTTACACTGTAGCCTATATAATGTTTGGAGTTATTGGGTTAATAATCGAGGTTCCAAGTAAAACTTTTGGTTCTTGGTGAAAGCTATGGTTCAATTGGTTAAGATCATGCAATTCAATTGAAATTCGAGCTAAGGTAGTGGAAAGTGATGTTTTGAGTTAGGAGTCAAAAGAGAATAGTGTTGGGAAGTCTACTTTTAGGCAATTCAAACACACAAAATTTCCCCATATTTCGAAAGTTTGATTACTTGAATATCTTTCTTATGTAGATAGTTGTTGGCAACTTTTGGAGGCTAAAAGTTGATTTGAAACTTGGTGTTGAGGATAAGAGTGGGAAGTTTTATATGAGATATAGGTTTGTCAACATTCTTTCAAGGACTTGGAGAGAGTTTTGAAAATCGAGCTTACCTTGTGATCTCTCGATGTATTAAGGTTTTAGGTTTGATCATAAGTAATGGAATTGCTATTGGTAAATGCTTTAATGTTTATTTGAGGCAAATCGATTTATATGATGATTTATGAGGATAGTAGAAACTAATAGCTTATATTATGATCTTTTTCGCTAAAAGTAATTTGTTATTTACGGAAAGAGATGTTCGTTTTTAAAGATGTTTTGACTACAAGACTTGGGTGATGACATGGGTAAGTGCTAGTAGGATATTAAGATTAGTCTATGCCTAGAAGTTGTGGAAAGGTTTTTTGGTGGCAATTGATTAGAAACTGTGCATGGTCAAAGAGCATGATGTTTACTAATGTGTGGGGAATATTGATCTTAAATTTGGACTTTTTGGATTACTGGAATTCATTAAGAGTATACTCTATATAATATTTTGAATTCTTTTCTTGGGATTTTATGTTTAGAATTAAATGTTTTCAGTAAAATTTTCTGTGTTAGGTGAAAAATATGGAGACTTGAAAAGGATCAATTGCTATGGGTAGGGAATGAGTAGTCTGATGGATTGAAAGTCTAGCTAAATTGGTGGAAAGTCATGTGTCGAATATGGAGTCATACGAGAACAGTGTTCGAAAGTGTGCTACAAGGGAAGTCAAATGCTTAACACCGACGTGTATTTTGTGAAAAAGCATTTGCCTAATAGGCTATATATTTCGTGGTTTTGGAAAATAAACATTAAAATAACCATGATCGTACGCAATTTGTTATGGGTAAAAGCTAATTGGACATAAAGGCTTGAGGATTAGAGTAAGAGGCTCTAATTAGAGATCTCATTTTGTCAACTTTCTATCGAGGATTTGGAATGAGTTCTGTAATGGTATTTCATGTTCTTTGGGTACTTTGAACAATAGGTTTGTTTTTGAGTTCTATGTAACACGATGACGTACGACCTCCTCTAACCTGCTAATTTTTTTTGATCTCTGGGGGTAGTTTAGTTTTAGGTTTGATCATTAATAATTATAATGCTTTCGGTAGAAGATTTAATTCCTAGTTTAGGCAAATTGGGTTATAGGATTATTTCGAGGCTAGTGGAAGTAGCCTACTATACGAGCTTTTGTTCTATTAGTAGCTTATGATTAATCCAAAGACATGGTTGTAATATTTGACGTTTTGATTTGAAAACTTAGGTTATGAGATATGGTTTGTGCTACTTGGTATTAGAGATTGGTCATGCCTAATCGATGTGGAAATATTATTTTGATGACAATTGGGTAGATACTGTTTGCGCTCATATACCATGATCTATACTTGTTTACAAAAAACTATCAAGCTTTGATTTCGACTGTTTGCTAGATTTTTTTAAATAATAGCCTAAATGATATTTGGAGTTCTTTTCTTGGGTTAATACTTGAGGTTCTGAGTAAAAGTTTTGGTACTTAGTGAAAGCTATTGCAACATGTGAAGGATCTAGTTCTATAGGTCTCAAAAGTTCATGCAAATGGATTGAAAGTCGAGCTAAGGTAGTGGAAAATGTTGTTTGGAGTTAGAAGTCAAAAGTGAATTGTTTTCGGAAGTCTACTTTTAGGGAATTCAAACACACAAAATTTCCCTCTATTTTGTGAGTTTGATTTACTTGCTTATTGTTTGTGAAAAACTAAAAACTATAGATAGTCGTTGGCAATTTATGGAGGTCAAAAGTTGACTTGCAACTAAGAGTTGTGGATTAGAGTGGGAATCTTTATATGCGATTAAGGTTTGTCAACTTTCTACCGCGGACTTGGAGAGAATTTTGAAACACCAGCTTACGTTGTGATCTCTCTGGGTAAATAAGGTTCTAGGTTTGATCATAAGTACAGGAATTGCTATTGGTATATATTCCTTCATGTTTATTTGATGCAAATCAGGTTATAGGATGATTTATGAAGATAGCGAAAATTAGTAGCTTAGGTTATGATATTTTTCTCTAAATGTAGCTTGTAATGTACCGAAAGCGATGTT
>JAOWAN010032854.1:0-10557 GCA_028566635.1 Lobelia cardinalis | reverse complement strand
CAGGTCCATATACAGTGACATCCATTTCCCCTCAAGGAGCAGTTCGAAACCGGAATTTTGACACTAAGGAGGAGTTTATGGTGAACGGATAACGGTTGAAGGACTATTTAGGAGGATACGACCCTCAACCAGATATGATCTCTCTAGACGACCCACCGGAATCGTGAGTATCTCACGATCGAGATCGTCGAGCTAACGACGTTAATCAAATGCGCTTATTAGGAGGCAACCCAATGGTACGTAGTAAATGTGTGCTTTAATGATTTTTTTTTAGTGTTCTAAGTTATTTTCTTCGTTTTAAGTATTTTGTAGTAGAATAGGTATTTTTAAATGTGTTTGTTCATTGTTGTGATGAGCGAGGGATCAAAAATTATTTTCTAGAGCAAATTATGTTGTAAATTCTGCCAGAGAACCGCTATAGCGTCTGGAAGGGCCGCTATAGCGTCTCTGTATCCCGAACTTTTGCTTGAGGCGTGCAAAGGGGCGGCGGGTTAACACTTTACCCACACCCAACCCGGTTTGTGCCCCACCCGATTCATCCTCTCACATCTCTGGATCCCTAATAACCCAACCCACCCGGTTTTCCTACCCAACTATTTCACCCCCTCTTCCATCCCGTCTGTCTTCTCCCTCCCTTCCCCACGATTCCCCTCTCCTCTCCTCGACCTCTACCTCTCGTTCTTCTTTCCCCCTACCACCATTAATCCCGGCCTCAACCCAATCGCCTACAACCATCAGCTCGCCACCATCTCCTCCGCCAACACCCTCGCACCCCACCACTAATATTATCCACCGTCCCTTCTCCTTTCACCTCTCTTCTCCCTCTTTCTACCAAATTCTCTGCACCCACAAATCGCCGCCGCTCACCACTCCTAACCCCTCTCACACCAGCGTCCACCCACACCGCCCCTTCTTTCCTCCAACCCGCGGCAGTCCACCCACCTGTCCTCTCTCTTACACGGCTCCCACCCAGCTTAGCCGTGCCACATTTACCCGCCTCCTCTGCACAAAATCGCCGCGAGCATCTCTCACCACCGCGAACCACCTGCAGCCGTCTTCAAGCAGGCTTTCGAGGGTTCCCCCATTGCAGTTCTGGACCATCTCAGGGTGCGCCGCCCCTGTGATCTCCTTTCTAATCTGGTATTCTCTTCCTTCTTTATCAAATTCTTTCAGCTCTTAAGGCGTGGATATTTCACAGATCAGTGGGAAATTTTGTATTGGTTGTTGCCTTACTGCACCTGGGCAGTATCTTGGTGTCATGCAGCAATTGCTTTGATGTAGTTTTTGTCCTGCGTTCAGTTGAGTTTGGGGGTTATCTGCGTTTGGTGTTTTGGCTGAAGAGTCTTTTTGTCAATTCTTTTGGTGGGTTCTTGGTTTCAATTGGCCTCCGCAGCGGTTGTGGTTATTATTGTTGGCGGAATTGTTTTGCCTCTGCGTGTTCACTTTGTTTCTACTTGGTGATTGTATCGTTTGTGGTGGGCATTGAAACGCTGGTCAGTGTTGGTTTTGGTTGGCTTGTTTCTCATGGCTCCTAAGCCTTCTTCTCCAAAGGATAAAGAAAAAGTAGGGGACTCTTCTTCTAACAAACGTGCGCGAGTCGGAATAGAAACATTGGAATTTGATGCAGCAAGGTTTCGTTCTTATGCTGCCAAAGACCGTTTCAATCTCCACATGCCCACCAGAAATCCAATCAAGGAAAAGGTATTTGATTTACCAACTGATCCAGGTCTTGAAAGTGACGAGTTTCTCATCTAGTGCACCATTGAACACTACGATTGGGACTTCTTTTGTGGGCAGGCAGTGTGGCCCTACTTGACATCCCTGGTGAGAAAGTTTTATGCCAACGCTTGGGCCGCCTTGCAACAGTCCACGAACCTTCTGTCGATTTTTGTGAGGAGTGTCGATGTACCCATCAGTTCTACTCGTGTTAACTCTCTTCTTCGCACGCACCCAATGCCCTCACCAGCTATCACTATTGATGATGACGATGTCTTCGTGAGCTCTGTCCCCCGGGAGCACAGTGGAAAGGCACCACCTTGCCTAGTAAGGAAATGCTGCGGGTACCGAAGGCGTGGCTTAATTTTGTGGGCAGTAGACTTATGCTGGTCAGTCATTATAATATGGTCCCTCGCCCTCGCGTTCACCTAGTCTACAAGATTTACAAGGAGTTACCGGTCGATGTGGGTAGCGTTATTTTTGGGGAGATTATCATGTGTGCTAAGGGTTTGGGGGGTTTATTCTTTCCCTCCTTGATTACAGAGTTGTGCCGACAAAGTGGAGTTCATGTGCCTGCGAATGCAAGTCCGTTAAACCGGTCATTGATCAGCACGTTATAGATGGTCTACGCGCGAGGAAGATGAGGGCTAAGATCCCACAGGCTCAGGGGACTACTGCTGATTCTGGTCAGTTTGCGGGTAGGGGTGGCAATTTATGACCCGATTAAACCCGCGGGTTTATAAAATTTGTAAAATTAATCTATTTAAATGTGTGATAATCAATAAATTTAAACATATTTAGTAAATTAATGTCAAATAGATTCAAATTTAATGATTATAACTCACTTAAATAGGTTAATTTTAAAAATTTTATAAACCCGCGGGTTTAATCGGGTCACAAATTGCCACCCCTATTTGCGGGTACTACATGGCAGACCGCGATGGAGACAGAGATAAGTGAGATACGAGCGGGGAAACAGCGGGTACCACGGTCAGGCTCGACTTAAGCATAATGTCAGGCGAGTCCACAGAGATGTGTTGTCCTCGACCACATTGTTGAGGGCCATGGCTACCCATTCGGGAGTTGAGATTCCACCGGTTCCGTGCAGTTCGTCTGAAGAGGAAGCAACCAAGGAGGATGATGATGCTGCCGATGATGATGATGACGAGTGATTCGCTCGGATCACTGGCTCAGAGACGTTTTCTTACTCTATCCCTTTGTTTTGTTTTGTAATCATGGCGACCGTGATTGTTTTCAAGTTTGGGGGAGGGTTGGTTCAGAAAACGTCTATTATGTGTTGTTTATTTTCGTTAGTAGTTAGTTGAGTCGAAATGTAGTATGTTAATTTTTAGTAATGTTCCAAGTCTTGTGCTTTCGCAAAGATCTATGTGATGAATCCAATGTCATGATATGTAACTGCTCTGTGAACAGATATAACTGATGTGTGACATGTTGCATTGACTCAAGTTGTCTTACACTCGCCAAATAGTCATCGTTTATGATCATATGATTAGTATGTCTTTGTACACGCACACACCTTAAAGTTTGATGAAACCTGCACCCATGTGAGCTTTTGAGCCTATACATTTATATTCATTTCTTGTGTGATCAATCCAAGTCCAGTGGGATAGCATTCTGTTGTGTTATTGTATTCATGTTGACTTAAGTTGTTTAGGTGTAGCCTCAATGTGATATCTTTCGACCTAAGATTGCATTATTCCTTTTGAGAAATCCCTTGAACCTAAAATAAGCCATTTTTTTTTTCATAAGCCCTATCGTCATACCTGTTCTATTTGTGGATCAATTAGTGAGATGAGTATGAGACTAAGGATTGTGTTAGTTGATGCAAAACTCCAAGTTTGAGGGAGTTTTGAGAGAATGTGAATTGTTAAGGGTAACATGTGTTATATTTGGGAATCGGTTGGCAGTATATTATTCCATCTCTATATTCAAGCAAAAAAAAAAATGCAGAAAAAAAAGAGAAAGGAATATATCTGCATATATATATATATATATATATATATATATATATATAAAGAGTTAGAATAAATGTGTTTGGTGTTGAAAGAAGGAAGAAGGCAAAATGTCTTGTTCTTAAGAGATGGAATGGAAAATGTAACTGTGAGGGGCACAATCTTTACATTCGCCCATGAGTGAGACATTGTATGTTGAGAGTTTCAATTGGCATTTTGTCATATTGCCATGTGAATTTTTGTCAAGTCTCTTAATGTGTGATATCACATGAGTCACTTGATCCATATTTTGATTTCTAGCTTTTATCTATTTTTCTTTCTTTAACCACTTTACAACCCCAATTCCCGTTGCAATACAACCCTTTTCACAGCTTTGGTATTAACTGTTGCATGGCATGGTATTATGTGATTTAGTTAATGGCAACTTATGAGCAATAGCATGACTGATGACTTTTTGAGAGAATATGTAAAAGCCTAAACACTCTAAGTGTTAATTTGGAGTGAATCCTGAGGTGAATTCTTACTTGATTTGTAGTGTTGTGTACTTATACATAGTCTTCATATGCATTATAAGCTATTGGCACATATGTCGAGAGTTTGATCGCAAGAGTGCATTGTGATTAGTTAAAGATGAGTTGTGTGGGTCATAAGTGTGGTTAACATATGATGGATGTCTCTAAGAGTATCTGGAAGCACAAGGTAGTAGAATACTAGTTTGTGGGTATTTAAGTCGAATATATCGTAGTAACAATCGAAATATGGTCGAAAGCAAACATTTATATTTGCAAGGGCTTCTTCCTCTATATATGACTTCCGGTGGACCCAGAAATGATACATTGGAAGAATCTCTTTCGTCTTCCAATATCAATAGGTTTATTGCTTCGCTCCAGTTTTCATTTCGTTTAGAGTCTTGTTTAGTTTACGTTTTCGTTTTGATATTTGCTCGGGGATAGCAAAAGCTTAAGTTTGGGAGAGTTTGATAAGTGTATTTTTATACACTTATTTATGACTTCTTTTTATTCATAAATTATGCGAAATTCGAGCATTTTATTGTAGTTTAATGTGTTTTTGGTGTTTTTGATGACTACAGGGCCTAAGTGCAAGTTTCGCAAAAAAGGAGCATTCAGGGACTTAATTGGCAAAAAGCATAAGTTGACCCAAATCAGTCGGGGCACTATAGCGCCTCTGGCGGCTGATCTTGAGCTGTTTTGATTTCTTTCCTATTTCAGCTATCCTATTCTTAAAGGGAATCCTCAAGGACGTGCCATTGGACCCTTGTAAACATATAAAGACTCCTAAACACTTTAGGAGGAGTATTTTATTAATTAATATGTAATTTTTATTTTGAAAACAATTAGAATAATTTTAGGATTAGGTATTTAAAGCAAAGTTAACCTCTAGTGTTTTGGACTCTTGCCTCTTTTTCACTTTCTCCAGCAATTTTAGCATAGCACCGGTAGCTTTTAGACTATTACTGGGTTATTCTTGAGGATTACAAGCAACAATTAGTGATTAATCAACAACGAGGTTTTTACATTCCTTGCGTGTAAGTGTTCGTCTTTACATTCATTCTACTTGCATGTTTATTGTTTGATTACTTGTGATTGCGTAATCTATAGATCAAGATTGACAACCTTGATTTGTGGGTTTGCTTGTGACTCACCTAATTTACTCATATCATTGATTCAAGTTTCGTTACGTGAAATTAGGATTGACAACCCTAGTATTGCATAGTGATTTTAATCGTTTGTTAGTTAATTGTTATTTGTAGGATTTGAGATTGACAACCAAAAAATCCTGTTGATAATATTAGTTTTAGTGCAATAGCAATTCGAAACCCTCAACCTATTTTATTTGCTTAGATTAAGATTGAGGTTTAATATCCAGTACTTGGAATAATTGGTAAACCGTCCTCGTGGGATCGACATCTCTTATCACTTTACTACTTGTGTGACTGCGTATACTTGTCCGTGTTTATCATAGATAAATAACCACACCAACACCCCTAGAGAAATCAATCAGTCAACAGAAAATAAAATACATCTACCACAGCAAAAAATCAAAGGAAACTGTACTTATATTTACAATCAACAAGCTCTGAAATATAATAATCACAAATTCACAATTTATCATCAAACTGTTGAAAGCGTGATTGAGGATGATATACTAGTTGCATTCAGGAGAGTAGTCATCTAAGATACAAGATATCACAAAAACATACTGCTACAAAGATAAGCTGTTAAATGGGATAGTAATTTAGTGAAACTAAAGCACGGACCCAAAAAACTGTATAAATATGTGTGTGTGTGTGTGTGTGTGAGAGAGAGAGAGAGAGAGAGAGAGAGAGAGAGAGAGAGAGAGAGAGAGAGAGAGAGAGAGTCCTTGTGTGTGTATCCAAAAATACAAAAGCGAAAGATTCAGATGTAGCTCAATAAGACTGAATAATTAAATATTTGGAAAGTGGCATGCAACACCTTTGAAGATTAAATTTAAAGATCTTCAGCTTTTATGTTAGTGTAATAATAAGACATGTGCAATTTGATGAAAATCCCTTGGTTAGTATTTAACTGTAACAATAACATAACTTAAGGTCCTTGGTTATCACGATAATCAACTGCAAACCCCAAATTAATCAAACACATAAATGACATAATTTATGACATTTACATAAGAAAAATATCTAGACAATTAACAAACCTCTAGCTGCATATATAATTGCCAATTCCTGGAAACGAATGTCATAGCAGATCCCTATACCTATACGTCCAACCTCTGCACAAATCAATCAGAGAGTTATATAGTAGAATGATGGAGAAGTTTGAGCCATGGAACAAACAGTAACTACAGAGCTATTGTAATAATCAAAGGAGTCCATAATTTACCAGGCTTATGCCTCAGTTAAAATTTGAGCTCGTGAGCCTTTTTTTACTTTTGGGCTTGAGTAGCGCACTTCTACAACTAATCAGAGAATGAATACCCAATTATACCCACAATGTAGAAATGTATGGAGATTTATGTCATTTCTATGAAAAACCATCAATGGTTGTCCTAGGAGGATTGCACTGGTAGATGGTAATTGTAGATTAACAATTTAATTTTAACCTGTAGTTCATTACAAGGGAAGAGGGGGGGGGGGAGGTGAACATGCATTGCACATGCCATATTTTCTATTTCCATGAGATGGTTAAGGGAAGTTACTATTACTTAGACGCAAACGTACAGCAAGAACCCAGTTCCAAATACTACTCAATTCTGCTTAGAGGATCCCAGATTGGAAGAAGCGATATTTTAAGGAATATCTGGTTCCATTGAAGGTAAAATTGTACTCCCTTTGTCCCAATTGAAGAACAACACTTTCACTTTTGGCCAATTTGACCAATTTCCACATGGATTTCGACAAGGATTTATTCGTTTTTCAGAAATCGTAAAAGTGGATTATGGTGCTGTTAGTGTGGTTTCCCAACACCAAAAGTTTTATTTTCTCTACAGTAAAAATATTTTTAAAATCCATCAAAAAATTGGCCGAATTGATAAAAACATTCAAAGGGTACAGGAGTATAACAAAATCTTCAAGGATATTCAACTAGGACTCCATCAGACTGTAATTCGGTTACAGAAAGTGAAGTTGGAACGTCAAAGAACTTTAAGCTAAATTCTGAAAAAGAGGCTCACGGTGGGACATATTAAAAGGTAAAGAGCGACTCTCTAACAGGAATCCAGGAAGTGATAAAAAGTTGGGACTTTCAAAGTCCCTTGATTCTGAGAAAGGGACTCACCGTGGAACATCAAAGGTAAAGAGGACTCTCATTCTAAAGCATGAACTTTGCAAATTTGACGGCTCGATCTCCAAAGTCTGTCTATCATCAAGATGTCTCTAAAATAGCATACGAAAGAAAAATCTCTGAATTCTTTTGTCAAACCTTCAAGGAAGTACACGAAACTAACATGCTATAAGCTCCAAAATTGTTGTATTCATGTCATGCGTCGCCAGCAATCTCAAATATCAAAGTACAAAACCCACACTGATGAGTTACAAAGCATTGTAAAAGGAACAGTATGCGGATGGATTCAGAAGAGTGAAGTAACCACAGGTTAGGACAACCACTCTACTTGAACCATTTTCAAGTCTGTCATTAGTAATGCATGAGATCAGTCTGGTAACAGGGAATATGCACTTTACAAGAAGGCAACAGCACCAGCTTGAAAAAAGAAGAACGTACGCAGCAAGATTCCCAAAAAAAAAAAAGCAGAAGAAAAATAAAATGGGCACAGAGAAATGTGAACTGATTCATCTTTTGCATAAGACTACTGGTAGCTGTCTATTTGATAAGCTAAAATTAGTAAGGAGTCACTGTGCATGAGCTTCCATTGGACTCAAAAACTAAAACACCAAGACTAGATAAGGAGCTTAATGACTTGTCCCAACACACTAAGCGTAACAAAATCCCAAGTGTTGGGATGCGGATACCTGGGAGAGCATTAAAACCAAGATAAGAACATAACTAGCCAAACTAACAGCACAGCAGACTACACAAGTGACAAGTTCTCAGTACAAACACATGGAAGTGAAATTCAATACCAATTGCTAATGCAAACCTGTATCAACTATGGTTGGAGTTGCCCCAGCTGTAAGAGTCTTCGATTCCTCGAACGTAATTTTTCCAGGAATATTGATATCGAAAAGGTGTATCTGCGATAAGAAATATACACAAGCTACTTATTAGAAAATTGTACACCTTAAAGAACAGATCTTAAATTTAGTAACACTACTACTGCCGGTTGTGTGTAAATCCCAGTATTTAGTTTTTATTTGAAGCCTAAATGAGTAACATTGCTATGATCGAATGGCTCACACCACTTCGTTTACCAAACAAAACAGCCTTATCCACAATACATACGCCTTTCGCTAAAATTGAAACTCATCTAGAGGTACTTTTATCAATTCTTTTTCAATGAACTCAATAAAGAGGTGACTCATCGCACAACCAACATCACTATCAAATAATTTGGGTATTTTGTAATTGACGCCTGCTACATATCACCAGAAGCCCAGTGGCATGGAAGATTGTTCAAATCGAATTAACCTCAAGATATCATCATAGCAACTAACATGAATTACAGCCTACGCGGAGGCACCCCTCTGACTAATCCAACAAGCTATGAACAAGAAAGCCTATCAAAATTCAGGTTAAGCAAAAAGATGCTTAACTAAACTTCTGATATATTCAGACAGCAGTTTCAAAAGCTTCATATTTTTGAAACATAGTTTGCACAAAACTTATAAGCTATTAGACTATACTTCTCCTTGTGAAAATGGGAAGAGTGAGTTACATGTTTGCATCACACACGGTATGGTTAGAAATTAGAACAGTACCTTTCTATGTTTAGCTTTCAGCTTGCCATCTGTATCAAAAACACAGCAAGTATTGTACAACTTATCCCCAGATTTTTCTGGTATGGAGCCACCAACTATTGTCACCTTTAGAAGACGAGCAACTTCAGACAGCATTGCTGTTGATGGAGATGCATCAGCACCAGCATCAATGTCCTCCGCATACACCGGAAAGCTATCATTTGAATATGGACTATTCCATATTTCCTGACATGAGAAGGTGTGAGATAGTGCGATGCAGCAGTTAAATGTAACAACGCTTTTATGAAGTTGATCAAGGTAAATTTTCCTATAGCAATACAAACACAATAAATGATTGGGTTTTCAGTGTGTATTGAGATACTGAAATCTAGAGAAAAACACATCAAAGTCAGAAAAATCCAATTGCAACTGTCATGTTGAGTACTTCCGAGAATAAAAAAATGAAGCTCCCATTACCAAATTATAAGCTGTGAATTTGCATTGCTTCTTCCAATTCTTTTTAAAATATGATATTTACTAGAAAAATGTTACTTCCCACACCCCAAAAAGAGTGGCCATTCTGAGTTTTTCATACTCCCACTGTCTCATTTATATTGGCCAACTTTCTATTTTAGTATGTCCCAAAGTTTTTGACCACTTCAATTTTCAATAGACATTTATTGCTTATTTTCTCATTATACCCCTAACTATACAATGTATTTACAAAGTAAATTAATTGCAACCTAATCATTAATAAGGGTAACAGTGGAAAAAAGAGAAAAATTGAATGCATTAATTGCCGGACCTTAATCCATGAGCTTTCGTCCCCTGTCCAATATAATTGAGACGGAGGGAGTAGAAATTATGAAGGCCGACACAGGAAATATTAGCGCCCGTGAATATATTCACCCACGCTGTTCATTATAACATTGCAAGTGGACCATGAAACCTGATGGGTGGCAAAGGTGAATTTAGTAACTTCATTAGAACTTGGACACTCATTTCTGGGACACAATTTGTTGGAAAAAAAAAACTCATTTCTGGGACACAATTTGTTGGAAAAAAAATACACTCGTTTTGGGACGATGGAGTGCTTTGTAATTTAAATGAAGCATAAATATGTTGACTTTTGTTTGGAGCAAAGGGACTATTATTCAACAACAAAACTAAGGAAAAATGATCCTTTTTAATGAACAACCTTTTGTACAGCATGATTGGATGATAAGATCACTTTCATAATGGCATAGGAACACTAAAATTTGGAAAACTAATTTCGTGTTTACAAACTATCAAATCTGAGAAACATATCTAGCCTTTTGCATTCATGATCCATAGGTGCCACCATGAGGCTATAAATTGATAATAATAAAGAGTTAAGCTTACACTTCAAAAATGCAACTCTTTTTGGGTCAAACAAAATGGAAAGTGTCGCTCCTTTTTGGGATGGAGAGAGAGAGAGAGAGAGAGAGAGAGAGAGAGAGAGAGAGAGAGAGAGAGAGAGAGAGAGAGAGAGAG
>JAOWAN010032799.1:0-17991 GCA_028566635.1 Lobelia cardinalis | reverse complement strand
CACTGCCCTCCCCCCACCCCCTCCACTTAAATTTCAACTAATTAGTAATAGTGTTAAATATGAGATTTTGCTTGCTCAAATCATCTACATATCTTAATTATAACAATGCTTTTTATTCGAATCAATACATTTGCAAGTATTTATAATACAATTTTACAAAATACTTATGAATAACACTATTTAATTTTTAAAAATTATTTTTATTATTGAGTTGGTTAAATTTAAATGCCCTGCCCCTACAAGCTAATTCCTGGCTTCACCACTAGAGCCGATGTAATTGGACATAGGTTCAAAAAGCACGTCAACATTATGCAATCACCAAACATAATTGGCCACCTCAACAAGATGCAAATTGCATCTTTTGGAAGACTTCAACAAAGAGAAAGGAATTGCCCCTAGAAAGATTCCTTCTAAACACTAGCTTTCCATTAATAAAGAAACGTATAATAAAATAGAGCAGCAGAGACTGTGTGCGAGTGAGAGGAAAGGGGAGAAGCTTGTTCTGCAGAGGACTTTGGTCCATGATTGCGAAATTGGGAAGACAAACAGGAAAGGAGGCCATGAATAACGAAATGAATTCAAATCCGTTAATCATCAACACACTAGTCATGGAACACGGAAACGTGCCAGCTGGAAAATAGAAGGCCGGTATCCAGGAACAAATTGGCAGTAGAGTACAAGGAAATCACTTTACCTGAATCAATAGCTCTACGCACGGCACTGAACCCGCAGCAACAGCAGAAAACAGAGGAGTGATACCATCATCAGTTTCCATATTAGGCTGTCCAATAATTAAGCCGTATAAGTATTTAATAAGCATTAGAACAGCAGAAATCAAGATAAAGAGGCAAATATCTTTGGCAATCTAGAAATAAGAGAAGTAAAACTTTGTAAACAAAGACCTTATAATCCACTCCACAATTTAGAATGACAACTATTATAATTGTTGGGACACAAAACCCAAGTTGAGTAGTACTGAGCCTTGCAACTTGCAATGAATTAATAAAGATCCTAGGGCCACACAACTCACAAGTCAATTGGTTTTCATATGGACCTCAAACTTTAATTTGGTATCACAGCAGGTTCCGAGTTCAATCCTTCTCCACCTTGGCAGCTTGCTAGCTGCGAGATTGTTGGAAAATGGTGGTGCGAGAGGCACGCCTGCACGTAAGTCCAGCAGCTTGAGACGCTCCATGTGTGCGGTTTAAGGGTATTAGTTGCACATTTCTTGAAAGCTATAGCTTTTGGAATATGCACGCACGTAAGTTCAGCAAGTATGAGGCACTATTCGTGTGTTGTTCAAGGGTATTAGTTGCCCCTTCTTGACAACTACAGCTTTTGTGATGGATGGTACCTCCCATGGTAGTAACTATTGGTTCAGCGCTTGCTCTTCACATGCGAGCCAACGACCCACTCAACCTAGTTCCACACTGGAGCTAAAGAGACCAGGTGGGAAGCTTGAGTCTGACTACGCATGCGGGGGGCGTGTTGAGACATTAAACCTATATTGGAAAAAAGAAAGCATTGCAAGCTACCTGGGCCCGCACCTCCCACACACCAGTTGGTTTTGAGATGGACCCCAAATTTTAACAACAATAAAAGCAAAATTCAAACTTCACTCCTTTGTCTGACTAACTTTACTCCCATGGTGATGCACGCTTCAATGCCCCCAAAAGACTTTTAGGTCCACTTCATGCAGATGTTATCTAATATTGTTCAATATATCGCGCTATGAGCATATTAATATTCTACTAATTTGCATAGGCATAGGGCTGTAAACAACAGAAGCTACTCTCTTGTGGTTTACGCGTTCTTCTGATAGGTAAGCTTCACTGAGGTTTTTATTAGAAAAGGTACATGTCAAACTCCGCGCACCTGCCTTATTGTGAACTATTAATCAGTACAAGAATATGAATTCCAGTACAACTTTTGCATCGAAAAACAAGTATTAGATGAACCCATAAAGGCTTACATCTGCATGGTGTTCTAATAGAATTTTCACAGCATCGGGCTGCCCATGACCAGCAGCCCAAATAAGAGGGGTACCAGCATCACTTTGTGAATCAACGCCGACACCTCTCAAGACTAAAAACTGCAGTAGTTCAATATCTCCTGTAAATGATTAGCATGATAAATTACTGTTAAACAAAAAGTAATCAAGGAACATGGTTGTGACCTCAGAGTATATTACCCATCACTTACATCCATAGAAGTATATAGTTGAGAATCATCCAGAAATAACATGCAAGCAAGTTAATTCCAACTTCATGAGATGTTAACAAAAAACAAGAAATGAACTATGGTTTCAAAAAGAAATAGGGAAGTTCCAATATAAAAATGATAAGGAGATCTGAGTCCCTTCAGTAACTAAACATGAATATACTATAACACCAGCCTGAAATTATGCATCCATGCATCACTTCTAAATGGTAAGAGGTATCCTAAGACTCGGAATAAAGTGCACAACCCACTACCACAGAATTATATTCTACCTAATCATCCAGAAGTTATTTTCTAAGTTTGCCCGCACCCAACTCGAGTTAGGTTAGAATCCTCCCCTATCACTCCACTATACTTTCCTTTCCCCCCCCCCCTCTGATGTTTCAGCAACTTTACTGTTGGCGCTAAATATAATCTGCTTCCTACAGTACTCCAGGCATAATTCCATGAACATATGAATCCTGAATTTTTTTTGAAGCTCCGAGTGTCCTTCAAAACAGTAAGCTGAAAAGAAAATATAAATTGTTTTCTTTATTTGATGTGTGGGGGTTCTCCAAATGCAACTCTTTTAGTTATTCTGCTTCATCTACACCTACTTGTTCCTTTATCAATTTGCTCGAGTCTGGCCTTATGTCTCAAGCAGCGGCCCACGTAGCTTACCATGCCTGGATGACAGCTTGTAAGATGAAATGGAGACATTCATATTAATCAAATGAAGATTTGGTCTATTAAGAAGGTAAATGTATATTGGCCATAAAAGGGTTTACATCAAAAATGGGTCGTGATGGTTCTCTAACTTGTCATAAGGCCCACCTTGTGGCCTAGGGCTACAAAATGTTCAGATGTTTGGGACTTTCTACACACTATCCAAACTGCTAAGTTAGCTTATCTGGTTGTTTTTCTTTTCCTGTTGCATCCCAGTATTGGCTCTGACCAATTGGATGTGGTGTTTCTTCATGGTGATCTAAACGAAGAGGTTGACAATTTGCCCTCGCATAGTCACAAATTGATGTGAAGTGAAAAATTTGCCATTTGGTACAAATAATCATCAGGTCCCACTATGAGCGACGAGATAATGATAGACTTTGTCCTACATAACTCCACTAACGACAATCTTATTATTCTAAACATCATTAAAAGAGATACACATTACATCAATTCATAGGCCACTAATTACATCCCTAATCAGACTATTAATGATCTACTGACATAAAGTTATGCTAAGGACATACTCCCTCTGTTTCAGACAAAGAATCCACTATTCTAGTTGGGATGTTTCACCAAAAGACTTCACTTTCAATAATTAAATCATATATATATTCATTTTTTTTTCTCAAAAGCTTTTTTTTTCATGTTCAGCATGTGATAGTTTTCTTGCACATTGTAGAAAAAAGATAAAATTTTAGTACAATTTATTTTATTTAAAAAAAGGAGTAAAAGTACAAAATTCTAAAGTTGACTTCCAAACGTGGACTCTTTGCCCAAAACGGGGGAGTAATAATTAAAACAACAATATAAATAATTTCTCCCGATTGCTCTTCAACATAGTGCCAGAACTTCCTAAAGTAGCAAGACAAAAGAAGATGTCGCACCTATCCCTGCAGCATGATGTAGAGCAGTGGCACCTAATCCACTTGATATTGCAGGATTAGCACCATACTCACAGAGATATTTGGCAGTCGCAGTATGTCCTTGTCGAGCAGCATGAATGAGAGGAGTCTCGCCTGAAAATATATAGAGTTTCGGAGATTGAGCGTACTCATAATTTATGACTGATCTTAAACCAAGGTGATGTCCCATCAACATGCTACGCAAATCTTTCTAATAATGCATGCAATTAATAAAAACTTAAAAGTTAACATAGTTTGTGATGTGCAGTCAAAATTTAGAGTCTCGTGTCATCTTTTCCTGCATTGTTCAAGCTCCCGCTACTTATGAAGCAGAATGCGTTCTGCCTTTAGATTGGGTTGGTCATAGTGGTATGAGATTGTTCTTATCTATGCATTTATAAAGAATTTGGGAGACAAATGGGCAAGCTCATGTAGCGGTAGCTTGGAATACTGCCATTCATTGGTACATTTGGCTTGGGAGGAGTGCCCGCACGTTCCTGGATAAATGCACCTCCGGTAGTCTTATGGATTTGGCAGTGTTCCTAGCTTCTAGTTGAGCTAGAGCCTGAAAGCTTTCAGCAATGTTCCTATTTCTGTCATGCAGCGGGATTGGAGGGCAATTTTGATTTGAGCAGTTTGCTTCACTTTTACTTTAATTTTTTCCATTTTTCCTCCTTTGATGTATTCCTCCAGCCTGCTTGTACTCTCTTCTAACATAATTGCCTTTCTTTTTCTACCAAAAAATATGTGAAACGATAAATCTAAAATTAGAATAATTTTATCTCGATGCAGTAGTGTGTACTAGCTTAAGGTTCAACGTCCAAATGAATTTACTGATGCTACATAGCTATAAAAATATGTGAGATGTAAGAAGCTAAAACTAATCAAACGTAGCACGAGGTATATGATCCAATGAAGATCTTTAGGATGGCCACAAACTCAATCATGCAATGCACAAACAAGAATTTCCCTACACATAGCCAACTATGAAAGAAACATGTTGATAGCTATCTCAGATGGCACAGCTCACAGGATTTTGACCAATCACATGAAAGGAACTATCAAATGAACTCCACTTATGGATTAGGACACCTCAATAACTCTTTTCCAAAGCAACAAATTTTATTAAAATTAACGAGATGAATAAACTCATCAATCAATCTAATGAACACACTCCAAGCTAATCCCAGAAAATCCTAATTTCGTATTGGGCGTGTAGAGGATAGTGTAGAAACTATAAAACCAAACCATATAGCAATCCAAACAGCTCCTTTAAAGTAGCCGACAGAGTAACCAAAAATCGATCACAGCAAATATAGACGTAACCAAAAATCGAACTACGGTACTAATGATTGTCCAGCTTATTCAACATAAAAGTAAAGGTCGACCTTAAAAATTAGTGAGGCACCAACATATTAGTTTCCTAATCAAGATAACTAAATTACGAGTACGAAAACCGCAGCAGTAGGAAGCAGAAGATAAGAAACACTGAAATAATAGAAATAAGTTTCATTAGTAAGATATAAAGTAAGAAATACCATCGTCATCTCGTGTATCAACATCAAGCTTCAAATCCTCCAACAAGTACTTGCAGACCTCAGTCTTGCCTTCCCTAGCAGCAAAATGAATAGCCCCCCTCTTATTTGCATCCTTCACATCCGCCACTGTCTGGGCCAATCCTTTCCCATCATCTAGTTGTGACCCAAGATCTATCCAACAACAACAAAAATGGGAGAGAGATAAAAAAAAAGATCAAAAAAGTTTATGGCAAAATAAATTAAAATTATATTATACACATAATTGGAAAAAAATATCAACTTAGAATTGCTCACTATTATTATTTAAAAACCATACTCTCTGCTCACTATTATTTTTTTAATGAATTAGCAACCAAACTCTCTGCTATTATTCATTAATAAAGTCGGATATACTAAACTATGTACCAAGTTAATTAATGTGCTTAATTTCGAATGGAGGGAGTATTAAATATTAGAAATATACTTTATCAATTTAGTGGTATTATCTTTTTCAAGAAAAAACTGAAATTGCTGAAAATTAAAAAAAAATTGTCAAGAACACCGCCAATTTTACACGAAGTGCAAGTGATATATTGCAACAATTTGCTCCAATTAATGACATTAACAAATTTTAAAAATAAATAAATAGCTTAGAGATACTCACTCTTCAAGAGGTCGAGATTCCCAGTAAGGGCGGCATTAAGAAATTGTTGAACTTTCTGTCTCACTTTAATCACACACAAAAGGAAGAAACAATCCAGAATCAGGTGGGAAATTAGTGAAGTTGAAACTAAATGAATATTGGGTTCGGTTTGGGAGGAGAAATGGAACCTGCGAGGGCGTCAGAAGCATCCGGGGGAGCCATCATCAAAGTGTACCGACCTAGAAGTGGAGTGCGTGTTTACTCTTTCCTGTCTGTCCTTCTAAAACCCTAACTAGAAGCTTCTTGACAGATTGCTTGTCCTTCATAAACCCTATATATGATGCAACTGGTTTTTTCCATGCCTGTATAGCCGCATGGTGCAATTTCTTTTTAATTAAATATTTTAATTTTAATTTAAAATTCTAAAAAGTATTTTTAAAAATTACAAATTTATGAAGAATGTTAAAGAATTCAAATTTGGAATTTTAGAAAAATCAAAGATCAAAATTATTTTGATTTAATTCCTGATGCGACAGAAAAAAGTGATAAAATATTAATTTATAGCATTATAACATGAATTAAGTAATTTTTATAATTATTTTATGATATAACAGATTAAAATTAAACATTTGTGTAATAAGTTTGGTGTAAATTAACTTGATTTATCGAAGCGGTTTGGTTATCGACTTGATAATTTATTATCAGTAAAGTTGCTTTATTAAAATAGTTAGATTGCATCATTTTTTCTTATGTGAACAATAATCTTATTAGTTTATTACAAATAATAATAATATAAATATCTACTGATTGGGTATTAAAATGGATAGTGAAATTTAATAGCAATGCTAATTACAAGTCACGTCATACTTGAATTAAAGTAGATAGATTTTTATTATCGTTTTTGAGACGAAATATGAATTATTACTGAAAATGGTCATTTTATTTACCAAATTATTATCGGGATATCATTGGTATTTTAAAAAAATGAATTAGACTTTATGGTAAATCAATTGGGATTTTGGGTTGGGCTAAAATAGGTCACTAATCGGTTCTAAGAAGGGACACGTCCCTTCCACCTCTTATCTTTGTTGGTCGAAAGCTTCAGGGAGAAAGAGTAGAGCTCGAGAGAGAGATGGAGAAGATACACAAGGAAAGAAAAAGGAGAAGAAAATAAGGAATCAGAAGATCACAAAAGAAGGAGAGAGATAGAACCCGATAAAGAGAAAGTTAGGTTTTCTTATTGCGTTAAAGGATGAAGTCTTGAGAGCTTGAAAAGGAGATGAAGAGAATTGCTAAGAGCCGAATTGAAGCTCCCTATGAGGGTTTCACGGAAGGTAAGAATCCTAGTCATGTTTTGATTTGATGGTTGTCCCTTTGATTAATAATTGGTAGGTTTTGTTAAAAGAGTGATTATAGCCATGAAGTTGAATTGGAAGTGATGGAAAACCATTGAGTAACATAGTCATTTGTTGAGTATTCAGCATATAGGACATGATTTAAGAATTATTTGAAAAGGGATTTGAGTATTTTGAGAATAGACATGAATTTCAACAATCAAGTGCAGTCCCTGTTTTGGATTTAATTTCGAATTAATCTGGTAGTGATCTACTTGGTGAAAAATTCTATATTTTGGATATGTTATAGTTTTATATATTGGGAGTATCTCTGTAAATTTTGATAAAATTTAAAAGCTGAAAAGTACCTCAAATAATTCATGCAAACTGGTTGCTGTTTGTATTTTGCTATCTGAATTTTGGGCACATGATTCGACTTTAAGTGTTTGTAAATGAATCTTTTGACATCCAAATGAGCTGTTTTTGGATTTTAAAGATAACTTTTACTTGTATAGATTTTAAATATATAGATATCATAATATTTGAAGTCACCTGAAATATTTGATGACTACAGTTGCACAATAGTGTCATTTCTGATCCAATTTTGTTAAAAGAATCATAGAGCATTCACTAATTATTGGATTTTTCATTGTAATATGTCTATAGAGAGATATTACAGAGACCGATGATGCACGGATTTTTCGGTGATCTTGGTGAGCTGCTACGATGGCTGAAGGCGGTGAGATCTGGGCAGCAACAGGATCTGCAAGACAAACACCGTCACTAAGGTAGGGGGGTGGCCCTACCAAACAAGCTTCGACGTGAGAGTAAGTGCTCAAGTTCACTAAGAAGCAAGAGAATTCACGGGAGTGTTTGGGGGCAAAAGAGTGCGTACCTTTGCCTACAGGTGTAGGGCCTTATTTATAGATGTTGAGGATGCTGAATCCTTAAGGGAATAGGAGTCCTGGCCGCCTATTGCTCTCTCAGAGTCCAAGGTGAACCAGGATCCTAATCCATGCCTTATTAGGTAAGTAGATCAGAGTCATACATGGAAAGGAGATCTTATGAGATATTCCCTTATTAATGAAGACCTTTTCCAAGCTGGATGCGGACTCCTAAGCGAGGAAGCTCGCTGGAGTGATATAGGTCGCTCGGAGGCTTTGCTCATGCGAGGACAGATGAGAGCTCGCACGGGATGTTCCCTCACATGCGAGGTCTCTAATAGGTCGCCCAGGGAGGATCACCTCACTTCTGGTCACCAAGTTCAATAGTGGAGGTCGACCCCTCGGCGAGGTCTCCAGAGAGGTCGCCTATGCCAGGAGATAATCCCTCCATATTTGGCCAAGTCTTCAATCTGATGGCTATTGACCTTGATCGTGAGGTCTCTTAAAGCTCGCTAGGTCGCCAATACTTTTTGGTACCTTCAGAGACCTTTCTCTGAACTCTAAAATCATAATTTAGTCATTTGCTTGGAATAAGATATTATTGTTTAAGTATGAATGTTATGTCGAGAAATCGAATGAACTTGGTTTTCTTGTAAATAATCCATCCGGAGTTGAAATGAGGTGATTCTTGGATGTATTTTGATTAATTTTTCAAGATCTTACTAATGAACATAGTTTTTGAACCCATAACTTTCTGAATATTAGTAGTTTTTCTTTTTTTGCTAATGTTATATTTATTTGAATGTAAATTAAGGGTAATTGCTTTTTACTGTAATGTGTATTGATCTTTAGCCTTTTTCATTGATCCTTATGTTAGATAAAATATCGTGGTGGCTGTTCGAACCCATATAGTCGATAATGAGATGAAAGCCTAAAAACTTGGGATGGATTTAAGTGTATGAGGTAAGGGTTCTTGTCAACCTAGAAACCTTATTTTTTTCTTGTTCATCGAAGAATTGAACTTGAACCGTATTATTATTGTCATCGCTCCATGGTTCAGTTTATTTGAGCTATATTGTTCATTATTAATATTCCGCTATAACATTTTGAGTTTATTGATTGAATTTCTCGTAAAATAGAGGAACCCAACACCAGTTGTTGTATTGATATTGGGGCTCATGGTTCGAGTGTCATCTGCAGTGAAACTTTATAATTGAGTCATATTGACTATTGAAATGACATTTGACCGACTCTAAAGTGTTATGGAATTGTTATGGCTATTGATTGTTATCATTTTTTTCTTCTTCCACTTGGGATTGGGATATACATTGATTGCCTTATTATCGTAGAGTATCGCTTTCATTGATATGGGATTTTGTATACTATGTTAGCCACGTTGGCAGGTTCCTTAATGGGCAAATTGTGTTCACCCCTTCTTCCCTATTCCTCTTCCCTCATCCCAAGTACCGATTAGAAGTGACAGATGGAGTTTTACTCCGCGGTGGAGTCAGTGATTTCATGAGATATGAGTTATTGTTTTGAGAGCTTAAACTATTGTTACTATATTCTTGTGCGACTTGCATTCACTTTGTATTCAGTGGTGAAAGACTCAGCTTGATCTATGTCACCCGCCTCCCCCCTCCTCCATAGACTCCGTCAAGAATGCTGTTTTTCTTTTCGTAAATGAAAAAATTTTCCTTTACCCCAATTCGGACCAGAAATAAACCTTACCTCCTTGAATTATACCTAATTAGTGTTTTGCTCGTGCCCAAGGGCACAAAATCATAAATTAAATAATTACTTTTTTATAATTTATTTGATAAAACTAATGTTGATTAATATAGTGCATATCTTAATCATTATTGGTTAAACGTAGTCATTACTTTGATGAAAACAACAAAAAATATTTACTTTTAAAATTTACTCACAAATAAAGAAATCAAAATGTATATTTCACAAATAAAGAAAATAAAACGTTTACTCCATAAATCAAATAAAAAAATAAAAAGGCCCGAACACTGTTACTCTAAAACAAACAATTGATTTAGAAAGAAAAAAAAGGAGCTAGGCTGCCGGTTCCTTGGAAATCAGATGGACTCTGCGAATGTTTGGATCTGTCTACTTATCTCCCACCTATTATGATGTGATGATCTTGATTTGATGTTTGCTACAATAACTAAATCACTCGGTTATTTACTATAGATTCCATCATGCGTGTCGACCCTGCTGCTAGACTAAGCAACGGAGGAGAGATACTCGATGTACACATAAAATAGGAAGGGGATTCAATCACCCAAAGGATTTTAACACTGCAAATTATTATGTCTGACCTAAAACGGAAGGAGAATAATAGGATGTATCGTGATGATGCACATTTTTTCTGGTGGTTTGTGCCGAGCTAGGCGATGGCGGTTGGCGGTCACGGCAGCTACAAAACATGCAAGACAAAGACACAGTTACGGAGCAGGGGGATTGGCCCTGCTAAACCGCTCTAGTTTGAGAGTAAGGCTCAAGTTCAGTTATGAAGCAACATAATTCACGAGAGTGTTTAGGGGCAATAGAGAGCGTACCTTTGCCTTCAGGGGTAGAGCTTATATTTATAGGAGCTTGATGAGTCTTTTTCCTTGGGTTAGCAGGATTCCTAACCGCCTTCCTTATTTACAGGAAGTAGAGTTTGACAAGGATTCTGATTGCTTCTCCAATATGGTAACTCAATCAGAGTTTAATAGGAATGAATCTCTTATGGGATAGTCTGCATTAATTGAGGAGATTCTCTTTAATGGACACGGACTCTCGGGCAGGAGTGCTCGCATGTGTTATGGATGGTCGATCTGCTCGCAATGTCTCGAGCAAGATCATTGATTGATGTTGCTCACGAAGTCTCGAGCTATGTTGGTCGCCTATGATGCTCGTCAAATATCGATCAAGGTTTGAACGTCGACCTTGGTCACAAGGGTTTATGGTCGCTATGCATATCCACCTTGGTCTTCTGCTCTCTTCGTGCCAGGAGGAACTTACATCCCCTTATATCACTGAGAGGCGTTATGCTGTAGTGCTCGCATCTCGAGCATGTTGATAGTTGCTGATTATGGAGTTATACTCCAAATATACTGCTAAGTGTTGTTGTCTGAACAGTCTTGACCCAATTATCGAGCACTCTGCTGCTCGCTAGGTAACTTGTACTTTTTGGTATCTCCATACTGTTTTAGCAATTACAGTAGAGTGCAAGATGTTCTCATCGAAACCCTTACAAACTGAGCTGGGTTAAACCTCTGACGTCTTTCTCTTCTTCGTCCCTTTTGTGATAAGAAGGGTTGTGGATGATGTTCTTGATCTGCATTTCAAGGCTTTATCGGACCTTTGCCTTCTAATCAAGGTTGCCGTCCATAAGACGCGAACGATAGAGCTTCGTCCAGCGTATGAAGAACTGTAAGGTAGTACAAGTTGATGGAGAAAGTGAAATACGACTCTTAAAGCGATATATTCTATCTACCTCTATTTGCACAATTTTTTTGGTTCGGGTGAAAACCACGACTAACAGTATAAGGATAAAGGTACGAAGGAGCAAGTAGGTCTCACATCGCCGTGTGTCTATGTCAATATCCCAAAACAATGTAAGGATAATGGTTTGTTTTTTTCTTAAAGAAAAGTAGGTGTTAGGGTGATAGAGTTAAATAGGTAATAATATAGGGGTAGCGTAAAATTAGTAGGTATAATAATGAATTATTTGAAACCATGATTTGAAAAATCATTAATAAGAACACTAAATTGGAATTTTTAAAATCAAAAATCAAAAAAATCACTCACACGAACTAAATGATGTTTTATCGTTAATTACATACTTTTAAACTTTAATATTAATTCTATGAAATTTATAAAATAAAATGAGGTAAAAAAATACTATAGAAAATTTGACGGTTCTGGGGCTGGTCAAATTGTTGTTGGATACTTCTGTGGTGCGGACCGGCGGTTTGTCTGCACCTGCGGACGCTTACGTCCCGATTGTAAATATTTACGATCAAATTGTACCTTTTTATGCATTTAAAAAAAACTATCAAAAAAATGTGAAAGTTGCATCACCTGCCTTTTGTAATGATTAAAAAAAATGGTTGGAACCGCTTGCAAGGCCAAGATGTAACCCATTATCTCTTTATCACTCTCTCTAACTCTCTCATTCTCTCTCGTTTTCCCTCTCTCAAAACCCCAAATCTTCCATCGCCGACGGTAGATCTTCAACGCATGTAGCGAGCCCGTCCCCTTTCCTCATTCTCTTACTCTCACTCTCTCCCTCTATACTCTATCCTCTCTCCAAAAAATTTAAAAAAAATCACTAAATTAAAACCTAACACATATTCGGTTTTTTATAGGGTTTGGGTCAAAATCAAAACTTGGACCGACGAGTCGAGAAAACAGAGTTGACTCGGCAAAATCAAGGTTGTGTTCTTGAGCTCGATGTTGAAAAATTGAGAGTCGCCACCTCCGTTTGTGTTTAAAGACTTCGAAAGCACAAGTCTTTTTAGTATGTAGAGATTGTAGGTCCGGGTTCTAGGTTACGAATCGGAAAGTGGTTAGGCACCCAATTCGTCCTTTCGGTCTCTTAATAATATTCTAGCATGTATGTCTCCTATTGGTCAGTCAATTGGTTGGTTGGTTGGTTGCTTACATGGGATTCAAGAAGGATGCAAAAAGATGTGAGCATATAGTCTCATCATCATTTACTTACATTTTGATCATGCAAGAGGAAAGAATGTACATTTTGTTCATGTGAAAAGGAAAAGGAAGGTATTTTACATTTTTATGCATAAAAATACATTTTAGTCATGTATTTGAAAGAAAAAGACTTACACTTTAATTATGTAAGTTCGGAAAGAAATTTACATTTTAGTCATGTAGGTAAGGAAATGTTTATGTATTTTATGCAAACTTAGGAGTGAGACTCCTTTCCTTGTCATCCTTCAAGTACTATTATCCAAGTCATGAAAAGACTTTGGAAAACAATACTATCATTTGTAGGATATGTTATGAACACAAGAATGCTTGAAAATTTAGTATATGCAAAAAATGTAGGCTTAAGATAAAAATGACCATTATCACTAGATTAGGATTGGCTCTTAGTGTATTCATCTTTTGAAGACTCCAAGAAAAGGAGTGAACCTTTGTGAGGTTCATGAACACATGTATTTCTTCATTTCTAGGTCATTTGATGGTCATTTTGGAGAAAAGAGATGAAGGTGGAAATTCTCACTTTAACCCAAAGATGGGAGATTAATCTCACACTTTGGGGATCACACTTGTATGTATAAGGAATTAAAAGACTTGTATTTTATTCAAAGATGAGATTTTAAACTCACACTTTGAAGGTCCAATTTTATAATATGTACAAACACATATATGATATTTATAAATCAACTCAAGGAGTCACATTTTTAATCCCACTCCTTAAGGACTACACATTATATGCAATTTATATAATAGTATATACATATATATAGAGCATTGTAAGGAAAGGTAAATACATAATCAACTCACAAAGTGTGAGATTTGTGATCCACACCTTGGAGGACTTGCACATTATGTGCTATATATAATATATATATATAAATCAACTCACAAGTGATGAGATTTGTAATCCCAAGCTTGGAGGACTTGCACATTACGTGCTAATAATATATATATATATATATATGAACTCACAAGTAATGAGATTTGTAATCTCAAACTTGCAGGACTACACTTTATGTGCTATAATATATAATATATATGTAAGAAATAAAGAGCAAGCATTTAAAGGGAGACTTAGCTCCAACAACAAACTCGTATTAAATGAAGGATGAACACTTGGTTTATCAGCAAATGGACTTTCAAGTTATTTACATGAAAATAAAGAAAATGAAGACTTGTACAAGATTAGAAGATAAACAGTAAACTCACCTACTCCCAATGGGTTTGGACAAGTTGATTATGGAAGATGATCATTGCCCCTTGATTTATGAGGATGGGGTTAAAGATGAAAGAAAGAACTAAAGAAGTTCAAGCTAATGAACTCTCTTTAATGATTTCTAACTCTAGTTATCCTTGATGATCTTGTGTTTTGTGTGGTTAAGAACTCTTAAGTTCTTGTATGGAGGCTTTTATGGAAGAGAGAGAGTGGGATAATTGATGAGAGATGGTGGGCTTTCTTCAAGTAAGCAAGGGATCAAGGTGATCAAATGCTAGCAAGAGAGTTTAAGAGGAGTAAATGCCAACCTCTAAGGCTTTCAAAAAGTAGTTCAAAGGAGTAAATAGGGTGGAATTTATAGTTGAAAAGAGGAGTATCCAGCCTTCTTTAAAGGTCCAAAATATCCTCGGGAGTAATCGTGAGTTTTACCCTTTTGCCCTTTAAGAAAAAGGACAAAATCCAAAAAATAGCTCACTAGGGCCGGACCGGCCCAGATGGAGCTGGACCGACCCACGTGAGTCTGACTGGATTTTTGACCTTTTTCTAAGCCAAAAAGTGATACAACCTATTGTCCAATGTGCCTAAGTGTTAAATCATTAGATCCTTAATTGTACATTACTTAGCCACATCTCTTTACTCCATCTCCCATTTTTGGAAGGGCTTGTCTCCTACTTGGGAGCTTGATAGGATAATCTCTTTTGTGAGAAGAAGTTTTCTCTTTTTGTCTTTTCTTCCATTCATCCTACAAAATAAATTGTTACACCACATTAGTAATGTAATAGTGCAACATTTGAACATACATATTTATTTAATGCTAGTAACACAATTATTAATGTTTTTGGGCTCTTTTATTTATTAAAACTCTCTAGTAAAATATTTTATTTACTAGGGTCAAAAATGGGGTGTCTACACTTGTTTGAAAAATTGAGAGTCGCCACCTCCATTTTATGTTTAAGACTTTGGAAGCGCAAGCATTTTAGATGTGTAGAGATTGTAGGTCCGGGAGCTAGGTTACGAATCGGGAAGGAGTTAGGCACCCAGTTCGCCCTTTCGGTCTCTTAATAATGTTCTAGCATACATATCTCCTATTGGTCGGTCAATTGGTTGGTTGATTGATTACATGAGATTCAAGAAGAATGCAAAAGTGAGCATGATCTCATCATTATTTATTTACACTTTTAAACATAAAAAGGAAGAAAGAATGCATATTTTAATCATGTGAATGAAAAGAGAACATTTACATTTTATTCAAAAGCATGGGAGTAATATTCCTCTTTTTATCATCCTTAAGCATCATTATCCAAGTCATGGAAAAAATTTAGAAATGACACTATCATCTAGAGGATATTTTGTGAGCACAAGAGTGCTTGAAACATTAGTATTTGTAAGAAAATGTATTTTAAAGAGTGGTCATTATCACTAGATTAGGAGTGATTCTTAGTGTATTCATCTTTTGAAGACTCCAAGAAAAGGAGTGAATCTTTATGAGATTCATGAATATATGCATTCCTTCATTTCTAGATCCTTTAATGATAATTTAGAAGAAAAGACAGAAGGAGAAGAAAAATTTAACTTTAACCCAAAGATGGGAAATTAATCCCACACTTGGGGATCACAACTTGTGTGTACAAAAAATTAAAAGGCTTATACTTAATTCAAAGACGGGAATTTACACCCATACTTTGAAGATCCATTTGCATAATATGTATAAAAACATATATAATATCAACTCAAGGAGTGACATTTATAATCACACTCCTTAAGGACTACACATTATGTGCTATAATAATATATATAGTATATATATAAGCATTGTAAAGAAATATAAAGACATGATCAACTCACAAGAAAGAGATTTGTCATCCCAAACTTGGAGGACTTGCACATTATGTGCTATATATATAATATATATATATATAAGCATAGTAAAGAAATGTAAAGACATGATCTACTCACAAGAAAGATTTGTAATTACAAACTTGGAGGACTTGCACATTATGTGCTATATACATATAATTATATACATATATAAGCAATAAATGGACAAATATTTAAAGGGAGACTTAGCTCCAAGAACAAACTCACATTAGATGAATGATGAACATATAATACCCACTTGGTTTATCACCAAGTGGGTTTTCAAGTTATTTACATAGAAATAATGAAAATGAAGACTTATACAAGATTTAAAAGCTGAGAAGTAAATTCACTTACTCCCAATGGGCTTGGACAAGTTGATTGTGAAAAATGAACACTCCTTCGTTTGGGTGGTTGGAGTTAACGATGAAAGAAGTAAGAAAAGAAGCTCTAGTTAATGAACTCTCTTTAATGTCTTCTAACTCTTAATACTCTTGAAGACAATGTTTATGTTTATGTGTGGTTTAGAACTCTTAAGTTCTTGGGTGGATGATTTTAATGGAGGAGAGAGAGTAGTATCATTGATGAGAGAGAGTGGTTTCTTTCTTAATGAGCAAGTGATCAAGAGATGATTAATGAGAGATGGTTTAGGGAGATCAAGGGGTGATCAAAGATGAATGAGGGAGAGAGAGAGTGGGAGCCTTAATGGTAGGAATGAGTGGTATTTATAGGTGGAGAGGGAAGATCCAACCTTGATTGAAGGTCCAAAATGTCAAAAATACCCTTTGGTGGTAACATGAGTTTCACCCTTTTTAAAAAAGGAAAAAAGTTCAGAAACAGCTATTCAGGGCCGGAACGGCCCAAATGCAGTCGGACCGGCGCTGATGCTCAATTCGGATTTTTGGGGCCTTTTTTTCTAAGCCAAAAGGTGTTACAACCTATTATCCAATGCTAATAATTACCTTTCTTAATTGGACATTGCTTAACAAAGTTGTTTTACTTTTCTTCCATTCTTGGCATGCTCTTGTCTCCTACTTGGGAGTCTTGGTGAGATGATTAATTTGTGAGAAAAAGTCTTCTCTTTTATCTTTTCTCCCATTCATCCTACAAAATAAATTATTACACCACATTAGTAATGTAAAAGTGCAATATTTAAGTATGTACATTTATTTAATGCTAGTAACATAATTATTAATGTCACTTAGGCTTTTTTATTTTTTAAAACTCTCTAGTAAAATATTTTATTTACTAGGGTAAAAAATGAGGTGTCTATAGAGCCCACTGGAGACGATGCTTGCGCAGTTAATTAATGAGAGAGCAACGTCGTCGACATGAACGGACCACATATGTCCGATGATGTATTTCGCGATGACTTGCTCGATCCTGATTATTATAGATAGGCGATTGTATTTTTTTTTTAATACAAATTCATTGTAATTATTATATTTTGATAATTAATTAAATATTTCATTTATAAAATTATAATATTTATTTAAAATTAATATTAATAATAAATATATAATAATTAATTATTATTTAATATTAATATTAAATAATTAATACTAAATAAATATCAATATTACATAATTAATAATAATTAAATTTTAATAATAAATAAATAAATATTTATTAATTAATTATTAAATAATATACATTGCGACTGACCAAGTCGCTAAACAGTGTGGCTAATAGTGTCTGCCCCGACCAATCAGTTGATAATAGCGAACGCAGTCGCAATGTGCCACCGGTCATTAGCGACCAACATTTAGCGAATGAGTCAGTCGCTATTACCCATATTAGTCGCTAAATAGGGGAATAACGACTGACTAGTCAGTGACTATGCCCCCATTCTGTAGTAGTGTTGATTATTTAAAATAAATAGAATAATAAATGTCATGACGTTTCTATTTCACCTATGTAATTTATGACTGACGTTTATTTTACTTAGAGACAACTTCAAAAATGGTTCTTGAAGATTTTCGGAATTC